>BQNB010036049.1:39605-50418 GCA_026074375.1 Tanacetum coccineum | reverse complement strand
TTTGCTTCGAGTCTTAAAATTGCCGTTTGAAAATTCTTTTGTTGCTCATCATGGGTATGTTTTAAATGTTAACACACATCTTTTTTCATTAATGTTTTTCCTGTTGTCGGTTGTCATACGCGTGTTTTTAAGTATGAACTGAAAAAAAATGACTCATTTAAACATTAACCCGTAGTTATTTGACTTATTATGCGCCTGATGTTAAACATGGGCTTGCTAATTTGATGCTTTTATATACATATCCTTGATTTAATGGTAAGAATGAAAGAGGCTGTGATTATGAAATGTAAATGTGGGCAACATCCATGTTTGTAAAGCTGATATGCATTTTGGCGGGGCAATCCAGATTGTGACTGCTACTTGAAAAGCTATCATGTGTAGTCGTGATTGCAGCCATGGCTTATTAGCTAAAAAAAGTTTGATTGCCACATACCACATATTTGAGCCTCTTTTGAAAAAAGAATAACACAGTTGATCAACGCCCAAGAAGCCCACATGAGGATCGCGTATGTAGTGCCGATACAGGTAACGTTAGCTTTTTTCTTCTTTTCTTTGTTTATCTGCTTAATTTGATTTTGGGAGATCCCATAAGCTGAGTTCTTTTACCTGATGTGATTTTGGTTTTTTGGTTTCAAAAGGTGTCTGATATGTAAATTTAAGCCATTTTCCTCTTATAATAGATCAATGTATACATTTTAGTTCAGGGAGTGCCAAAAAATAAACGCTACCTATGGATTGCTCAGTGATTCTACAATCTTTATTTACATTCGATTATAATGCAACTGTGTCGCGCGTAACTCGAGGTGCATATATCTGTACTATAACCCATGTTGATATAATTGTATGTTCCAATGTCCAAAGATGTTGTAAAAATTGTGTTTTAACTCCTAGGTGTGCGCCTAAGCAAAACATATGTAATTTGTTACTAATATATGTGGGCATAATGGGTAATCTTTGAAATAGGCGCAAATCGACTTTGCAAATTGGTACTGCTTATTTGTTATCGTTTCTTATTTGGCTGCTATTAGAATAAAGATTGAACAGCCGCTTAGCCACATTTGAGCTTGCTGGGTATTTGCAAAATACATTTGGGATTGATATGTGTTTTAGCCATCTTATAATACCGCTTAAACTAAGCAGGTTGATAGTTGCTTATGTCTAACCAGATAAGTAGGTTGAAATTAGCAATCCCAAACGCCGCAGTTCGCTCGATAAGTTTTTATTGTAACTAAAATGGTTTTTAACAAATCTACCTATTGTGTGTTGAAACGGTTTGTTTGACTGTGGAGAATGATAGATGGAGATGTGAAGAATACTGAAATTAATTACGAGAGCCTTCAGGTATATAAAAATTAATGATTTTTTTGTTAGTAAGGTTTTATTTGTTTGTATGTTATAGTTGTAGATTTATTTTTCTCAAAAGACCGTTGTCCCACTAGCTACAAAAGACTATATGTTAACAGTCCATGTATTCGACTATGTGTTCAGGAATCTCGCAACTCGCGCAGTCAGTCTGCACCCTCTGCTTCTGTTAACACCGAACGTAAGTGTCTTTTTCTATTTGTTGTTTTTCATGTGGCTGATGTTTCTTATTGTTGTCGGCAACTTCATACAGCTTCTTTTCTGCGTGTCGATAGGTGTTACCCTTTTGTCGTTTGCTGTACACGCTGATGATATTCAAAATGAGGCAAATGAGCTTCTAAGAAATAGAGATTATCTTTTCTAAGAGTTGGCTCAAAAGACACATCAACCTGTTGCATTCACTCCTTTTACTAAGGTCGTCATAAGGTGTGTTTGGTCCTTGGATGTGTGTTCTAAAGTTGTTTATATGATACTGAAAAAATTAGCTAATCAATTGGTTGAATGTTTAGAATTTGTAATGGTCTCCAATCCAACCACACAAACATACCTCACTTAAACACGAACACACCCCATAGTACACCCACATTCACACAGAAATAAATAAATTTGTTTCGGTCAAGTTTGTGACCAAATTCTTACTTTTATATGTAAACGATAACAAGAAATGCAAAAACATAAACCACTATCAGATTAAAAAATATACAAATTATTGTTTACTTTTCAGGGGGTAGAGCTAAAGTTGAAACACGTTCAGGCTGGAGCAGTGTATGTGAGACAATTTTTGACGAGTGGTTGGAAGATATTTCTTAGAATCAGGTGTTATAGATTTATACGCATTTATACGTATATGTGTGTGCACCTGCATTATTAGATGAATGCATAATTCTAATTGGCATTTTGCAGATTCATAAATTGTTTAAAGGCCTGCCTCCATTTGGATCATTGGTCGCTGTCGGTACAAGTGCTGCAAAGTTAGTTTCTTTACATTGAAGAATTATAAGAAAGACCGCAGAATAGTCAAAGATATGCAAAGAGGTAATGAATGTATACATACTGACTCTGTTATTTCTTTCTCTTAATCACATAGATGCACATGATATCTAATATTTTTTCGCTAAAAGGTTGGATAAAGGCATTTTATACTTCTTAAATTTGCATCTGACAAATTGAAGCAACTATGTTCTTGGTCTGATTTTACTACTAGTTATGTTGTTGACTGGTACCAACTTACATAGGATACATATATGTTGTAGCCATCTATCACTATTTTCCATGTCATAGGTCCTCATTTGAGTTCTCACATATCAGATAAGTGACACATTATTCTCCATGCATGGTGTAGGATAAAGGGGGTGTTTGGGTGTGTGTCCGATGATCCTCATTTGTCATAATTTGAGGGTTCTATTAATTTCAAAGGTTTTTAAAAATTTTGATGGTTTTTATAAATTTTTGGTTTTTTTGCAGGTTGATAATTACTAAATTGGTCACAAGCCAAAAAGTGCTCAAGATCTAGAAGCTTGATAATTACTAAATTGGTCACAAGCCAAAAAGTGCTCAAGATCTAGAAGCGGTGTTGGCCTCTGAACATGTTTGTAAAATCACCAGGTATGTTTTTTGTATCTAATTTATTTATGACTATTTGGTTGTCTAGTATTCGCCTTCCTAAACTCTTGAAGGTTTTTCTTGAAGGATCTTGTTATGTGATGTGGTGGCTTGTTTGGAAGTTCAGAAACCGCCTTCTTTTCAGCGATCCCACTTCTAAACCGGATTCCTTATTTGATGATGTGGTCCAAATGTCTTTTTTATGGATGAATAGCAGGTCTAAGTCTCGGTTAAACTGGATTTCTTGGCTTAAAAGCCCCATGTGTATTAGTATGTAATCCTTCTAGCCTCTTGCTAGTTTTCTAATAAAAGTTTTGCCGTTCAAAAAAATTTTATGACTATCAAATTCAGATTTATATAAAGAAACTTAGGAGTTTTCGTTTTTTTTGTTTTGATGTATATTACCAAGTTGGAGGTGCTGTTGATTGGCGTCTCCTGGCTGCTAATCATACAGAACTCTAAAATATCTGGCTTTCGACAAGACGCTTTCATATTTGGGATTTTCTAAGTAAGGTTCTCTCTTTGTTTGCTAAAAATAACACTTTTTTTAGTTATGAGTTATTTTTGCTGTCTTTAAACTGTCTTTTTGTGTTCTTAGGATCAAGGTTTCAGTGTACTTATTCCGTGGTGATCGTTGAGAAATGGGGATTCTTCCATACTGATTCCGATGCTACTGCTAAACCCAAAACTTAAGGTATCTCTCCTTTTGTTATTACCTGTAAATATTTTTTTTAGAATGTTGGTGTGTAAAATTAAGGGTCTGTTTGGTTTAATTTATTTAGTTAGCTAAAATCGCAAATATGATAATAGGGTCTTGCTAACAAATTTTTTATGTTACTCACGCCAAGCAACCAGATAAATGGAACCCAAATATTTAATACATCAAAAATGGTAAGTTGTCTATCTACTTACTGCATATTGTTTGGGATGATTTATGTTCTTTGGGTATTAGCGTATGAGTTTGCAATTGTGTGTGACATTGACTCATCACAATGTTGTGACATTACATTAATTAGATCGCATGCCCCGTTCCTATGGGTTAAAGTAAATTATTGATGTTTCCTTCTTTAAATAACTAACGTTAACATATAATTTGTATGAGTCGCCAAGCAAATCGGGAGTCTAGGTTGGGAATTACAAGATGCCGGTGGACAAAACATAACGGTAATTACGAGCTGAACTTAAAGTTTTCTTGATAAGGAGGATAAGTTGAAAGAAATGTCGAAATCAGAACAAAGTAGAGCATAAAAAGTTGGTTGACACTGAAAGGAAAAAAACCCAAGGAATTTGAAGAAGAAAGCAGACTAGACAAGCTATGCAAACTTTTGTTTTAATATGCATACAAACAACCAGCTTTGTGTTATTTTCAAATGAGCAAATATGTTGTGACCTATGCATTTGTACAAAAACCAGATAGGCTAACTTTTAGCTCTAATATTTTGGAACAAGCAGATATGCATTAAACTGTGCAGTATCTACTTTCGGCTCAATGTCGTTTGCTCTGTTCAACCAGAAAAAAAGAATAGCCTCGCGCTCCGCAGCGAAGCGCAGGCTAAAAACCTTGTTTAATTTATTGTTTAGAAAACTTTGAATATGAAATCAAAGTTTAACAGAATAATCATGATTCTAAAAATTAGTGTTAACATTATGATTTTATAAGGAATCAATATATTTAAAGAATAACAATGAATTAAAAATAGCTAAAAAAACCAACCTTATGGAGATAAATTAGGCTGAAGATCCATGGGTGATGGTTGTTTCTTTTAGGCGGCAGATGCATGTTTTGGGGGTGGTTTGTTTTCTCCAAGGTTTTTGGGGGAAGGGTTTGGGTTACACAAATACACCCCTATAAGCAGTCTGATAAGCAATACCAAGCCACCCATAAAAGCATATCAAAATTTTTTAATGGGTGTTTTAATCGTGATTGGGTATAGATTTGTGTTTTTGAATGGCAGTTTGAATGATTGACATTAATGGATGATTGTAATTTAAAAAGAGCGTGTAAAGATTTTAAACTGAAGTTGTGGGGGCTGAGTTTAGGGTTTGGGTAAAAAGTATATAATCGGGGGTATGTGGAAGTATACTAGGGGAAAAGTGATCTTACGGTTCTTAAAAATCAATATGCCACGTGTTTTATTTTAAAGGGTTTTGGGGCAAGATCAACTTTGACAAACCCTCATTGAAAAAATAAAAAATAAACCCACAACCCGACCCTATAAGAAATTGCGTCTTTCAGTTCAGGTTTATCGGGTTGCGGGTGATCGGGTTAGGTCTATCGGGTTATCGAGTTACATGTTTATATCAATATGCAATTTACCTAATCTATTACTACCTCTCTTTTAAATAAGTGTCCAATTTGACTTTTCAGAGTTAAACTAGTTCAACTTTGACTTTAAATATTTTTGTGTATACCATATAAATACTTGATTCAACATATATGAATGAATTGGGTTTTACGTGTATTTTTTATTGGTATAATTTTCATCAAGTATATCTATTATACTAAAAGATACAGCCCGTTAATTTAATGAGGCTGTATCATTAAAGGCTTCCAACTCATTTTGTGACTTTCATTCTGCAGTATCCAATAAATTCCAATGGTTCGGTTTCAAGCCCCGTAAACAACCAAGGATTTCTAAGGTCATGAGTCTTTATTAATTCCACAACAACATGTCCTTTCATTTGCAGTAAATTAATGTATGTCTCTAACCTAAGATCATTAGAACCTATAAATAACATTATCCTCACAACAAAACTCTCACCACCTCCTAACCGGATCCATAACACAAAAGAAAGATCCATGGGTCGTATCTCTTTTGATCTGTAAAGATCTTCACTAAACGAACAACCCATATATATCTTCATAGATCGTTTTTGAAGGATATCTTCTGTTGATATTCGAAATTGAAAAGAAAAAACAAGAACAAGTGTCCAAATCTTCCTCTTTTGTTTCAATTCACTAGGAAAAAAGAAAAAGTGAAATCATAAAACCAAGAACAACCTTACCCATGACTATCTATTAACAAGAACGTTACAAAAGGTGTAGCCTTGTGGGTTTAAAGAACTATGGAGGGTTGATTCTGATATAAAGATTGATGGTGCTTGCTTATGAAATAAGAGAGGGGCGGATGAAATATGGGAGAGGTTTTGTCTACTTATCTTTTGTGTGATAAGTGATTAGGGTTTGGATGTGTGAAGAAAATTAGGGCTATAAGTTATTTATATTTAATGTTTGATATGGACTCATTTTTTACCCACGACAAAGTAGCAATGTTCCTTTTTGAAATTTTGTAACTTTGATAAACATATCATAGAAAGCTTAATGCACTTCTAATTTGTCCTCATTTATCTTTTATACGTATTAATCATTTTCAAGTAACAAGTAATTTAAGTTAAACAAAGAAAAGGAGAAAATTTTTTGATCCTCTTGCCAAAATATATATTTTTTTCTTTAATCTTTAGCCACTCATTTATTAAATACTAATTTGAGTACGGGCCGAGTATATCTTCACTATAAATGTGTTTCGTTTGGGATTAATCAATATACAAAATTTAGCTCAAAATGTATTTAGTACGAGAATAACAAGACATATACATTAGTAATTTACTCGAAAGGGCAAATTTTACAAGACTTAAAATGAAATATGTAAGACATCAACTCATACTTTTGATCAAGTATAACTATGCTTACTCGAGTTTTTAAATTCTCTAAGTTCTAAAGGCATGTCACCTCACGCCTTAATATTAATAAAGGAACTACATTTGATGCTCCTACGAAATGTGCATTCGAGCTCATGTTTGCACAATGGGACTCGCCGCATTATAACCTATCTAAGAAAATATATCATTCAAGCAAAAATCATCACCGGCTAAAATATAGGGGATATAGTGTTAATACCAAGAATCACTTTCACCATCAGATTTATATTGTAACTATTTATGGTGAAAATTTAAAAGTCTTATGCATTTAAACTTTCGTTAACTCAGCTTAAAATTTAAATTATTTTATACATTAGTATATTTACACCTCCCCAACTCACAGAACATCACGCAATCAACAATTAGATACAACGTCGTTGAATATGTGGCATATATTAAATTGTGTGACTTATAAAGCATTTCAATATTTGTAGAGCGTGGATATTTGCTTTGGCATATCTACAAAGACAAAACCTCAACAACGCATCTAAATATTACGCGGCCAATTCCCAAAGTATACACAATCAGACTAAGGCATCAACATTCAACAAAATCATTATGCAAGCAACCACATGAGAAAAAAAAATTGACACAACCCGTGTGCATCGCACGGGTCTGCATGTCTCGTACTACTTATAAAACAAAAACTTTCCTCTCTCTTCATTAATGCAAAAAAATGTAAGTAATACAACTTATTAAGCTTATGGTACAATCATTAAATGCAACTTGATTTTAAGTAACACATATCATAAAGCTTATGGTACAATCCTTAGATGCACAAAACTTATATAGTTTTTAAGTAATACAAGTTTTAATACTATGTATGCAACTATTTAATGCACCAATGCACACATATAATTAATGTTATAAATAATGTTATTATTAAAATACCTCATTACTCCAAAGTACAATTAATATAATACATGATACAAACCAAACAAGCTATCAATCAATAATATCAGAAAACCTTTCTTCTAAGCATTTGTCAAACCCGCAAGCCAAACCAGTGTCTTAGCTTTTTCATACAATGAACGCGGAAATTGATCATTCGATTGTACTAATTACTGTTACAAAAATTAATTAACATTAAACATCTTATGTTTAAGAACACTCTTTATAATTACAATCATTATATGACAATATGACTCGAAAAAAATTTATGATTACATTTTCCCGTTTTGATTATTAAAATTTAGAAACGCAAAATATAAAAAAGTGTATTAAACGAAAACGAAAAATGTGAATGTCACTGTATCTAAAACAAAGTTTTGGAGAATCAAACATACTTCAAAACACGATTTTTGTATGCATAATACAAAACGAAACACATCAACTTATCATTTCTCGCCACGACAACCGCTTTGGTTACAATATCTGCTATTATTATATGAAATATGTTGCTCATAGTCTCATACATAAAGTTATCCAGCATAAAAATCTAGCTATCTGTAAAGCTATTGTAACGAAAAATAATGATTAGAAAAATTGTTCGTCAGAAATCATGATTGCAGGGTACCCGCCGTTGCAACGCACGGGTACCCTGCTAGTATTATATAACAAAAAACATTTAAGGTTAAAGTTAAACTAGTTTGACTTTAAAAAGTCAAACTAAACAGTTATTTTGAGACGGATGAAGTAACATACTACTCCCTCCGTCTCAAAATTATTGTCTCCTGTTGACTTTTTCGGTCTTTTTCTTTGAACTTTGACCTTAAATATTTTTGTTTGTGTTATGTTATATTGATGCAAAATATATGAATTGATTGGTTTTTTATTGTATTTTCATTGTTATAATTTTCATCAAGTATTACATAACATAAACAAAAATATTTAAGGTAAAAGTCGAAAGAAAAAAACTTGAAAAGTCAATAGGGGACAATAAATTTAGAACGGAGGGAGTATTTAACATGACATTAGCTTCAAAACTGGACCAACATGACAGTAAGCTTTCTTTCCGCCAACATGACACTATAGCAATAGGCTAAACATTAACTTCAATGGTCGAGTTACATGTTAAATTGGTAATTTACTCATAGCCTACAACGATAGTAACTCATTTGACACCTCTAGTATATGTATATCCAACCCCTAAATAGGGGTGTTCACATTCGGGTATTACCCGCAGGAAAAGAAAGCCGAAACCGAATTGAACATGCAAAAACGGAACCAAATCGAATTAAGTAATCGGTTTTCGGTTCACTTATGATTTTGGCAAAATGAAAGCCGAACCGAATTCGCATGAATACATATATACTTTTTTATATATTTATATAAAAAATATTTAAAGTTTTTCCTAGTATAAATATAATATTTTTTAAGTTAAAAAGTTTTTTAGTGATAAAAATAAATTTTTATCTAATAAATAAATAATTAAAAGTTTGTATTTCGGATTATTTCGTCCGGCTTAATACAATTTAAATTTGATTCGGTTTAGTTTTTGTTTACTCGAACCGAATCGATCAACACCCCTAGCCCCTAAATATAACATTGTAACTGATTGCGAGTACGTTTATGTCTAGCTGCTAGTTTTTGACTAGTTTGCTCATTCATTATAGCACCTCTCTTAATTACAAAAAGTAAAGGTAAAAAACTAATTAACCTAACCTAAATATGTCTTTTAATTTGTTCATGAGTGAAAAACAAAACCTTGTTAACAAAAACAGATTAATAAAAGAGCATGCATAATCAAAACCCGTCATAATTCTCTTGCGTCACATTCACGGACCAACTAATTTATATCTCTAAAAACAAAAGGCCTAAATGGCTTTGATGTCGGCAGACCACTCCCTTCATTTTAAAATAATAAAAATTCATTGTTGACTTTTTAAGTCTGTTTTTATCCATTTTGACTTTAAATATCATTATTTATGTTATATAATACTTGATGAAAATACATTTAAAATCAAATTATATTCTTATAATTTACATCAAATATTATATACCGTAACATAAACAAAAATTTAAGAATAAAAGTCAAGGAAAAAAGAGTTAGGGCATCCGCTATGGTAGATCTTTTAAAAGGTTTATAAATTTGTCACCTCTTACAATGTTATTAATTTATAAATTATGAACATATTCTCACTATGAATAAAACTTTTGAGGTTTATAAATTGTTCAAACATAATTAAATACTAATATGGTATATTAATTCTTGGACCTTTCTAAAATCCTAGACCTATGGTTCCTCACTATGGTAAAAAAAATCTTGAACCTCTTCATAAGTTTTTAGATCTACTCTTGAAACATCATAGTGGATGCTCTTACGTAGTAATAGAAAACTATTATTTTAGACGGGAAGGAGTAATAAATGACTACAATTCACATTTAGTTTTCAACAAGCAGGATTACCCGCGCGTTGCTGCGGGGCGTTAATTTTTCGCACGTTGTTGCTGTTAGCAGACGTGTTTGTATGGCCCAAAGGCATGTGCTCATGATTAGGCCCAATGTGTAGTATATATATACATTGTATTGTACTCATTATTCTCATTCAATAAACACAGTTTACAGTAAAATCACATATTATTGTTAAAATAACATATCACATGTGATTTTACAAACCATGCGTGCTTTTAAAAAAAATAACAAATCATGTGTGGTTTTGCAGGGCAAAAATTTTAACACTAGAAAATAAATCTTAAAAAAAAGTTCGTCAAAAGTATATCCGAGTGCCATGGTGCTTTTGCATTTTGTGAGAAACTACCTAAACATGCAAACTACTTAACAACACCATTGAAATAACCAAATGCAGCGACATTATTGAAATAACCAAATACACCATTGAAATAACCTTAACATGCATTTGTATTTCATTTAAACAACCAAATACAACAACACCAATGAAATAACCAGTTTAGGATTCTAATATAATTCTAAAAGTTACACATCATTTAGATTAAATCAAATGGTTTAGCCCGTCCATCTTCTCTTCCCACTCTTGTTATTTCCTTAATTTGTCCTCCCACTCTTGTTCAACTTTTGCTTCTTCTAATGTATGTGTTAATGCTTCTTGGTCTAATCTTAGTTGATGTTTGTTTGTATAATGGTAGACAATTACATATTGTTAGAATGATGACATATACATGTATTTACTTATTGGTTAACTTATTAGTTTACATACTTATTCATCGGTAAGATGTCCATCACCGCGCCA
>BQNB010036049.1:0-39507 GCA_026074375.1 Tanacetum coccineum | reverse complement strand
TAGGGTTTTGCCTTACTTTGAGAATGAAATGGGGGGAAAGATTCGAGGATACGATGCCATCAACACCAAATGAAAAATTAGGGTTTGTCCTAGAATTGGGCAATTTTGTGTCGTTTGTAATAATGTAAAACGGAGGCACGAGAGTGGGTCATGTGACCTAACTATGTACCATAAAGCGTTACAGGAATATGAAGCGCAATACTAGATGGACTTCACATTGAGTGAGTGGTTTTAGAAATTTGAAGAATCATCCTACTTGGAAAGATGTTGAGATGCCAGCAATTTACAAGAAACATAAAAAGGTAGCAAAACAACCAAGACTTCTTAAACCACCTTACACGGCACATCAGACTCAGCGCATGGTGGTTTGAATTAGAACAAAGAAGCTAATGCTTATGAGGAAGAGGTTCGGGAAGTACGACCAATGAGTCGGGACCAAGCTAAGAAGAAGAAAGCAGCATTCTTCTCCTCTCGTTCTGAATCTTCATGTGTTGCAGGATGAGGTCTTGTTGAAATGGTAGCCGATACATGGAAAAGCATCAAGTCAGTTAGTTGGGGAAAAATGAAGAAACAACAAGAATCATATATACAATTGAAGAATCGAGAATTGGATATCTAGGAAGCGACGCGTCCGGAGAAACGAACTTGAAAAGAGAGGAACTTGTACAACAACGAGAAGAACTTGAATTACTCTGAAAAATTAAAAGGGACAAAGACTTATTCTTCTATAATTCACGAATCGATACCCCAACTACAACAAATGGAGATGAAGCAACAAATTAAGGAAACCTATAATTTAGATGATTAGTTTAAGATTTTAATTTTTATTGTAAAGATTTTAATTTTATTGGAATTATTATGTAATTTTTTTGTTATTAATGAAAATTTAATTTTATTATAAAAAAGATTGAAAAATAAAAATAAAATAAAAAAGAGTTAAAAATTATAAAAAAATGCCGGTCTTCCTATTGCACCATATTAGTTGCATGTGTTGGGATTTTACATCTATTTAACCAATTAAACATATCATGAGTACGCAGCAGAAAGATCAAAAACATATAGAACTTATAATTAATAAGGGATTGAAGATGTGTACCTGTTAGCAAGAAACGTTACACTGTTTTTAGCTATAAACGTTACACCGTCTTCAATATACGCGTGTGTATAACACCACGCAAAACCACTGTTAGCCTCAAAATATTGAGCCGAACTGGAAGTTCGTTCATTACGTGCACAAGTCTCGGTCATTTAATTAGTTAATGTTGTAATAGTATAATATCGGGAATCGGGCTCCATAGTTAAACTAATATTGTATATGTTTCGGGTATAATCCCAAGCAAAACCCGAGCCCGAATCCTAGTTAAATATCTCGCGCGTACCTTTAATGTGACGGGGTATATAAACCTTTTCCTCTTGTGAAAAGGTTAGAGATTTCATAATATAACTTTTACATTTTCTTTCTATTCTCTCTCTATCCTCTCACTAGTTTCTCTCTCTCTAGAAATCTCTCATCTTCTTTCTTGATTCGATTCGTGTTTGATATATGAAGTGAAGTGTTAATCGAGATCCTACAATTGGTATCAGAGCTACGTGTGGATTCGTGGTTGATTCGTGTGGTTAAAAGAGATCAAATTCATCCTTATTCTTGAAGAAAATAAGCCCACAGCTCATAGCTTATTTTGGGCTTATTAGTTGGTTAATCTTGGTGTTTTTCATGTTCTACATGCTAAGGAAGTAGTATTGGTGATATTACAAGTGATAAATAAAGCTCAAGTTCGATTTCAAAGTTTAAAGGTTCAAATTTTTTTTAGTGTTCTAAGTGGAGGGTTGCCTTATTTAGGAAGATCCTCAAAGATATACGAGTAAATGTGTGGTTTAACTTAATAAGCCATCTTAGTACTACTTGGTTCTAGCTTGGATCGTGGTTTAAAAGCTCATTTGAAGATATTTTGTAAAATTCGTCCTTGGTGTTCATCATGGCGAGTTGGTGAAGAAGGGGACAAGATCCACGAATTAAGGAAATAGTTAAAGGCGGTTTGTTGACCAGTGGCGAGTTGACTTTAATAATAAGAAAAAAATTCATGGCGGTTTGTTCAAATTGGTGGCGAGTTTCTTGTTTATTGGTGGCGAGTTGACACGTCAAGGCGGTTTGATTATTATATTAAGCAAAATGAAATGTTACCATGCCCATTTTTAAAGACCACGGTGAGTTGCTTATTTTATTCAGGAAGGTTTGAAAAAAAAACTAGGCGGCGAATTACTATAGTATACGGCGGTTTGCAAATACAGGTGGCGGTTTGAATATTTAATTAGACGGCGAGTTGCTTAAGTTCATGGCGGTTTGCTTATCAAAAGGAAGGCAGCGTGCGGTTCTTAAGAAAGGCCTACCAAGTATCAAAGGAACACGGGGGTCCGCAACAAAGTCTAAAATCACAAAATCGACCGGGAAGTAGAATTTTCCGACCTTAACGAACACATTTTCGGCTATCCCAAGGGGTTTAGAAATTGTTCGGTCGGCTAATTCTAGAACCATTCTAGTACTTGTAAGGTCAGGAAGTCCAAGTTTCTTCCAAATAGACAAGGGCATGAGATTGATACTTGCACCTAGATCCGCTAGTGCCAAGTGATTATCAAACTCCCCAAAATCACAAGGAATGAGAAATCGTCCTGGGTCACCAAGCTTTTCGGGAAGCTTTTTGAGAATGACCGCGGAGCAATTAGCATTCATTGGTGTCTTTGTTATCTCAATCAATTTGTCCTTGTTACTTAACAACTTTTTGATCATTAAGGCAAATTTGGGCATGTGGACAAGAGCATCCGCAAAGCTAAGCTCAAAGTGAAGATCACGGAAGATTTCTATGAACTTTGAAGCTAAGATATCATCTCTTTCACGATTCTTGTCCTTTTCAACTCTTGAAGGGTAAGGCAAATTTGTCTTAGTCTTGAAAGGTTCATTAACAACTCTAGGCTCAACAATGGGTTCTTTTTCCTTATTTTGGACCTTTTCCTTGTTTTGAACTACCGGAGGTTGGACTCTTGCGGTACTTTGTGAACTTATGGGTTGCACTTGGTCCTTTGTCACCTCAGTTTCCTTACCATCCTCATTGTCTGGATTGACATAAGGAGGAGGCATAGGAGGTAATGGTCCATCATAGGCCAAACCACTCCTAGTAGTGATAGCCTTGACTTCATTTCTAGGATTAGGAATAGTATTACTTGGTAAAGTTCCCGAACCCGATGCATTGTTATTTCCCATTTGCTTTTGAAACATGTTAAGCATCATATTTTGAAAATTCCTTTGCTCATTTTGAAAATCTTGTTGTTCCCTTTTGAAATCATTCAAATTCTTTTGCAAATTATTCAAAGTAACATCATTTGCTTTTGTGTAAGCCTCAAATCTAGCATAAGTCACCGGAACTTGTGTACTCGGGGCTTGATAAGCTTGAGCTTGTTGGTTAAGCCCCAAGTTAGCTCCATGGTTAACTTGATTGGTTTGGTTCACATTCCTAGTCCCATTATACCCTTGGTTCCCATTGTATCCTTGGTTAGGTCTAGAAGCTTGGGGATTGGGTTGAGTAAAGCCCGGTGGTCTTATTTGGTTTGCTAAGTTGGGAGGACGGTATCCGGAATTTCCATTTTGAACAAAGTTACCGACCGAAGCGGTTTGTTGAAATTGTTGAAAATTATCATGATAAACCGGGTACTCATAACCTCCTCTAGTCATTGGGCACATATTATAACTATGATTACTACCACAAGTAGTACACCTTTCCTCCATTGCTTAATCGGAATGGGGAGTAGGCACAGAGCTTTCATCATATTTTTATCTCATTTTATTTATTCCTAAAGTCAAAGTCATCTTATCCTTAATTGCGTGCCATTTGTTGGAATTCGAAGTTAGATGATGAAGAAGTAGAGAAGATGGAGGGAGCATTCGTACTCATCGCATCCGGCGTTCGTTGACATCTACTTTGGCTTTATTCTCTATGTTTTGCAATCCTTCGGTTGGACTTTTTAGAGAAATTGCCACGGCAGGAAATTAAGAGATCTTGATCATTATAGCTCATCGAATTATAGAATGGGTCTTATTGGTGCATGATCGAAACCCGTGATGAGGCACTTCTTAGAAGTTCCTTGAAACGTTTCCCAAGCTTTGGAGAAAGTTTCTTGAGCAATTTGTCGGGAAAATTCGTTAATTCATTCCGCAAGATTGGTAGTCTTGAAGGTCGGAAAGAAAAATTTGTGAATTAGACATAAGTATTCCAATGTAAGAAATAGAGTTTGGGGGTCTTTGTCAAGCCAAGTTTTGGCAACCCCGTCAAGAGGATAATGGAAATGAGAAGGAAGTTTGATGTCCGGGTACATTTGATTATTAGTTATGCTCTCAAAATGACGACTATGAGCAGAGGATCTATCATTACCTCCTCAAAAAATTCGATTTTGAACAAGATTAATGAGAGAGGATTTTAATTCAAAATTTTGAGCATTAATGGGTGGTACAACTATAGCACTTTCAAACCCCCCGGTGGGAGCTTGAAGTTGCTCGGCCATAGGTCGGTCATCGGCCATTGGAATCGGATCCTTATCAACAATAGGGATTGTTTGATGTTGTGAGAACGTCGACGATTACGTCTTCTTGGAATTGTGTATTCCAAGGAAGAACGAGTGCGCATGCACTAGTGAAAATAATAAAAAGAAAAATTTGAGATTAAGAAGATTATTTTTGGGAAAATTTACAATTTTTAGTATTTATTAGGAAGGAAAACAAAAAGAAAAATATTTTTTTGGTAACCGTTAATTACAAGCTTCACGATAAGTCTCCAAGATACGTCAGGTGAGCGGTAAGGCTTAGCGGCCCTATGATTCTTAGCAAGTAGCTATCACCTTTCCTTATACTCACCTTATAGTTTGTAAACTCAAAGGTCCGTCGTACCTCGCAAGTAACTCACGATTAATTTTGTTGTTTATTGGAATGGTTTAAGATGGATAGCTAGTATCCAAATATGTTTATTTATTATTTTTTTTAACTAATTCGATAGGAATCGAATTAATGAACGTTTTGTATTTTTATATACAAAAATAGCAAAGTAACTTCCAAAAAGGAAGGGTCTTCAAAACTCTACTTCAACGAATATCCTCAAAAATCGTTCACGTCTTCCCCGGCAGCGGCGCCAAAATTTGGTTGCGTGTGTAAGCACTAGTCAAATTTATATATGTATAGTATAAATCCCGTGACAATTCTTTCCAATTTACTTCTCAAACAAGAGAAAATAAAAGGATAAAATCTCACTTAAGAAAACACAATACGTATATTTTTAACCGGGAAGTATTCTCTTCTCGGGTCGTATCCCAACGAAGTCGTGAATTGAGATTCGGGAATAATTCGGATTCGAGTCAAGAATGGATAAAGGATATTTGAATTTTGAATTACACTACGAATATAATAGCACAATTACAAACAATAGAAACGTTTAAAGAAACTAAAAACAATTAACTAGCACGAAATTTTAATACACGAAAATTAAAAACGTGAGCTAAAACTGAAATTTAAAATCTAAAGCACTACTTTTAACAAATTTTATACCTAAAAATCACAAATTTAAAAAGAAAATTTTAGGAAAAAGAATTAGAATTTTTTTAGCTATTTTTGAATTTTATATGATTTTTTAAAGAAAAATGAATTAACTAAAATAAACTTTTTCTAAAAATTAACACTAAAATTCTATTTCTATTTTTCAAAAATACTAGAGTGAAAAAGAAAATTATTACAAAAAGAATTAGATTTTTCCAACTATTTTTCTATTTTCTATGAATTTCTTAAGAAAAAGAAATTACTAAAAACCTATTTTAATTTTTAGAAAATACAAACTTAATTGGAAAAATAAAGAAAAATGATTTTTAACTACTAAAAATGTGCAGAAATTTAATGGTATAAAAATGCCTAATTTTTACTAACCAATTAAACCCTAATTTTGTTTATTAAAACCTAAACCCTAATTTTATTTAAACTAATATTAAAAATATAAAAACTATTTTATTAAACTAAAAGAACAGGGTAGAAAATGTAAAGAATGAAAGTAAAGGGTAGGCGGGAAAAATAAAAGAAATTTACACTATAATTAAAACAGACAACCTTTAACTATTGAAAAAGTACCAAACAAACCCTACGGAAAACCTTGGCTTTTCAAATTTTTTTTTTTTTTATTTTTTGTTTTTGGGTTTATCTAAAAAGTAAAAACTAACGCAAAAACTTAAAAAGCAAAGTTGCTCCTGAGTTAATACACTACAACTTTAATAAAAGCTCATTGAACTTTTAACAACTGAACACGCTAGAAAATTAGCTTCTTTTACTGAGTTACAGAAACTAAGGCTTTTCTTTAAAATTCTAACTTTTTCAAACTTTGGCTTATATCTAGCTTATTATTCAATGAAAATTAAAACCAAAAGAAGCTAAATGAAGCTTAAGATGTGTACTAAGAATATCTAAAAAGAAATAAGCTACAAGTTAACAAGATTCACAAGAAATTTGATCTTAAAAACTAAAGTTCAGCTTAATGACTGGAATTAAGCAATTCTAATAAGCTAACTAGCTTAAAACTAAATCCTAGAAACTGAAAATGTGAGAATAAGCTATACTATGAATATAAAGGAAATCTAGATAAAAGGAGTTTAGGAATAGCAACTAGAAAATAGAAATCTAAAAGAAATAGGCTAGAAATCTAAGTTGCTGTTACTACTACTTTTGCAGGAACATAAAAGCTAACCTAAAGCTTAAAAATGAAACTCAAAAGATTATCTATATTAAACTAATAGAGTACTATTAAGATGCTTAAAACTAAGTTCTAACTCCTAATTATAAATGCTAAAAGAACAGCTTAAAAATGATAAGCATTAAACAATACCTTAAGAGTAATTATGTTTATGTGATTATTTGGTAAAAACTTATATGCAGGCTAAGTTTCTTAAGGTGAGAACTTATACACCAACTCTCTAAATGAATTAAGTGTACACTAACAAAATTGAACTTAAAATGTTATGAAACCACTTAATCTAAGACTCTTGAACTTAAAACTTCCTGGTGTAGTAAAACTTCTTAAGCTAAAACTTTGACAGTAAACTAACAAAAACTAATTTTAAAACCTACTTAAAAACTTGATAACATCACTTAACACAAACTGCTTATGTAAATTTTCCTACTAAAGTTGACTCTAAGAGTCAACACAACACTTTAATCAAAACATAGTTACACTACAATGTCCCAATAAATTCTACTTAAAAATTATTTAAAGCTTAAATGCTAAAATACTTATATTATCAAACTTAAATCACATAATTAAGCTATTTTAACACTTAAAATCTATAGCTTTTTTAAAAGAAATATGTAGTTACTCAGCTAGACTTTAACCTATAATTGACAGAATTAAAGCAACTAACATTTAATGAATTATCTAGCTAAAAACTTGCTTAAAAACATTTAAATCTCTAACTTAATAAACAAGTTGAATAGGTTTAAGCACAAAAAGTAACACAATAAGCTACTAACATAAGCTTCAAATTGCTCAAATGAAATATAGAGTGTGAAACCTGGACTTTGTAATCTCAGACATTATGTAAAACCTGAGTGAGTGGCTCTAAATTCCAAATCTATATGGCACCTTGCCTCTAGACCATTAAGCTATAAGCTCAATAAGCTAAAATGAGCTTATTACTCCTCATTGCTTCCAAAACTCAGTTAATTGAAAAGAATGAAACAATATTGAACCAATTAATAGACTAACACATTATTTAAAAAGATTTTAGACAAAGTTTGATACAATTTGAGAATAAAGAAAAACAAATATAAGCTCACTTGAGCTTATGTCAAGTTATTATCGTAAAACTGACTATTTACTTGAAAAGTAAACACAAACGAAACTCAACTTTTTTATTGCCTTTTATAAACGAAAAACCATAGTACAAGATTATGAAACAAGAAATAAAATGAATTGAAGTTTTCAACAACATGCTTAACTCGAAACGATGAACAATACAAAATAAAATTGAAAAGGGAAATTTACAAAGAAAAACTCAATTCACTCCTAAACTATCACTAACCATCCCTTATTTATAGTTGAAGGTGATGAGAAGATGAGAAAACTCAATCATTCCAAGCCGTTGATCTTTTTCTTTTGAATCTTAAACTGTTGGATCTCTTGGATGAGGTGTTCAGACCAATGGGAAGCTGCCACATGTGCAAAATGATGTGGAAGTTGTAAATACGAGGTGGGGTGGAGTAGGGAGAAACGGGAAAGGGTTTTTGAGAGGTTTGGGTTTGTTCGCATTTTTGGCGGGAAAAACAGGTATAAAACGGTTAGGGGAAAAGTTATATCCGCTTTTGGTTTGAAACTTTGGGATAATTGCATAACCAGTCCTTGTGTTTTCTTTTTTCCAAATGTAGTGTAAAATGACTTTGAAATTTGTCAATCCTAGCCCTTGTAGTTTAATAAACAGGAAATGGGCTTTGATATTGGGCTTATTTTGGGCTTTCTGTGATTCAAAATGATGTAGATGGGCCAAAGGGTATTTTGTCTTTTTGATCCTCTTAAAGGGTATAATGGTCATTTCACTTCAAACTTTGACCTTTTCTTTACTTTCTTGTCTTTTCTCGACCACGGTCTTGATCCGGCTTTTGATATTGGCTTCAAATCTTTCTCTTGTACTTGTCTTTTCTGTTTCTTGTCGGTTTTTTTGTCGTTTTTGCTCTTTTTGACTTTGATATCCTTTCCTGCACATTGAGACACAAAAGCACACATATTTCCATCTTTTGGCATATTTTTTTTGCTTTTATTGGCGAAATCCTGGGTATTTTATGTATACAATTTAACTCTTATCAGCTGACCCGACCCATTAAATGGGTGCAGGTTGGCCCATTAATATTTTTTTCGTTTTAGGCTTCGAGTTTGACTTTGACTTTTGTCGGGGTTGACTTCTGTTGACTTTGACTGTTGACTTTTGCACTTTTGGCTTCGATTGACTTTGTCTTTTCCGGTCTTTTCCATTTCGTGCTCGGTTTTGTCGTTTTTGGCTTTGTTTTTGTCCTTATTTGAATATCCGTTACACTGCACAGTACACACAGCAAAACAACGTATATTTGGCAATTTCAGTTGTTTTTGGTCATTTTGGTCGTTTTTATTAGGTATAATAATATGTGTAAATTAAGACATATTAAATCCCTATACAAAGATATTGACGTGTCCTCAGCAATGTTTTAGTAAACTACTTAAAAACTAAGAAATCTCAATCACTCGACTAATAACCTCGAAAAGTAGCTAAGCGTTCGTCAAGGGGAACTAAAGAATCGATAGCTTCGACAAGTTCCGTTTTCACCATTTTTTATATGTACACTAACTATCCCTAATATTTTTGGATTTACCTTTTTCTTTCAACTAACTAACATGTTTGACTTTCTTTATTTTATCAACACTGGGATCATATAATGAGAAGCGCCCATAGAATAATCTATGGATGTCCGAATGGATAAATTCATCGTCCTCGATTTTTCACTAGCCCCAAGCTAAGCGTAAAAACAAAATCACCCCTAAGTACAAGTAAAGATGCTAACACTACTTATAACTATGACTTGTCAACTTTTCGCTCCCAACAATTATTCAATTAGAGTGGTTGTGCTTAATTTTAAGTTAAATTTAGATTGACAATTTTAGAAAGTGGTACAGTTTATGTGCATACCGATATTTTTGAAAAAATCTAGGGAAAGAAGATAGGATCCCACCAACAGCATATTTCGATAGATCCCTGCCGAGTTCGACTTAGGTTCTCATGTTGAGACCCCACAAGGAATGTTGCAATGTAATAGCGGGATACTCCACCCTTTTATGCGGAATTTCTTTGTCTTTACCGCTAAATAATACAATGCTACTCAAAGCACGCAAACATCAAAAGTTTTAATATCTCATGGGTTCGGGATTATTCCAATGTAGCGACCTTTCTTTCTCGGAAGTCCCACTCATCAGCTATAGTGCCCAGGTTTGTGAAATACCACACGGAGGATACTTAATCGAAATAATCTACCGACGGCAACCAAAACTTTTGAGTTTTAAGCAAGTTCTTCTTGTTCAAAAAATTATACTTGAGTTTTGAAAAAGAATCTTAAACCAGTAAATTTTCATTTTTTGCTATATATATACTATAATTTACCGTCATCATTTACATGACTACAAACATCGGCCACGCTCCGCACAAGATGTAGTGACTTGTCTGACGACGGTGTTCTAACACTACAGATGCACTTTGGCAATTATATATCTCACTATGGGCCTTGTTTTTGAATACTTGCAACATCGGTTGTGAGCGGCACGATGCAGTAAACCTTATCAGATCAAGTTTATATTTTTAATTATTTATTCATTCATTTTTTTCATCATTTTTTTCAATTTTTTTCATTTTGCATACATATTTTTCGTAAATACAGAGAAAATTTCGTTTTAGAAACTCTGTATAAAGCTGAAACTAAGATGAATATTTTCGTTTCGAAAGAGCTTCTTTTTAGAAAAACGTCGGTTTAAAGTTAAAGCAAATTAAGCACGTTATTAGCAGGTTAGACGTTTTGGAGAAAAAGCGACAAGTTACACTTCATAAGCTTTTAAGATTTCAAATAATCTTGTTTTAGAATCCTAATTGTAAATTACACTATATTTCTCGTTCTTGCAAATGTTAAAATCCCCTCAATATAAAAGGATCCGCGAATGCTTTGCAAATAAACTTTCGTTTATTAAATGGTAAAGGGGGGGGGGGGGGGGGGACCAAAGGTAGGACTCAACACGCCCGATCGAGTCAAAATTTATTCTCATTCTACCCATTAGGAAAGTCAAAACTGTGACAAAACACTTATTTTATTTTTGAAAATTTTAAAAAAAAAATTTCATTTTTTTGGTATTTTTTTTTTGCAAAATTTTGGTGGTAAAAACGGGATTACGTGACAACAACGGCTGCAGGCAAAAATCAAATCGAAGATCCCCCCCATACTAGAAACTAAAACATCTCATCGATTGTTTTTTTTTAAAGGGTACTACGTAAAATCTAAGGCGTTTATTAAGTGTGCCAAAGATAAAAACGTTAAGTCGATTAGATTTGGATATTGGATTCCCAAAATGAAGTGAGGGATGTGAAACTCTCTGTGGATGAACGGGTAAAACTTGAGCACGGAGTCTTCACAATTCGGGAAATCCTGGACACTTACAACACCAAAATACAAAGCACGGACAAAACACGGTAATGGAAGAGGTAAGCCTCCTCACACAAAAACACTTATTCATTACTACATAATACTACTACTGATAAGCATGGGGTGCCTCCCATGAAGCGCTTGTTTAAGGTCGCTATGCTTGACCCGATCCCTGAATTTATTGGTCCTTGGGGAATTGTTTGGGAGGTTTGGGACACCTCGGTGGTATGGTCCCTCCAAAAATAGTGTTTTAATTCTATGACCATTTACATTGAAGTTAGGCCCAGAGTTTTGGGATAACTCGACGGTGCCATACGGAAAGACTTGGACAATGGTGAATGGTCCGGACCAACGGGATTTCAACTTGCCGGAGAAAATCTTTAATCGAGAGTTAAAGAGGAGAACTTGATCACCAACGTTGAAAACGCGGTTTTTGATCTTGGCATCATGGATCCTCTTGGTTTTCTCTTTTTAAATCAAAGAATTTTCATAGGCATGATCATGAAGTTTGTTAAGTTCGTTGAGCTGAACTTTTCTGTGATCACCTGCGGTTTTGAGATCAATGTTTGTATGCTTAAGGGCCCAGTAAGCTTTGTGCTCCAACTCGACCGGCAGATGGACTGCTTCCATATACAAGGCTTGTACGAAGTGCATCGATGGGTGTTTTGTAAGCTGTACGGAAGGTCCCTGAGGTGCGTCATCCAGGTTTGTCCGACCAAGAGGCAAGATTTTCGCCCACGGTCCTTTCAAGGAATTCATTTTAAAGCCCTCGATTTATACCTAAAACTTGCCACTTGTTTGTGGGTGATACGCGGTGGAGAGACGATGAGTGAACCCATATTTAAGGCATGGACCTTTGCCAACTTGGTATTGCAAATGGTTCCGCGATTTCACTTATGATTGCACGAGGGGCACTCAAATCTGGAAAAGAGAGATTTAATAAATTTTGCAAACAACAGGGCTCATTGAAGTGGTGGGGAGCGCTTTGCTTCAACCCATTTATATAAGTACATCGACTGCCAAGTGTATATATTTGTACCCTCTTGAAGAGGGAACGGCCCCATTAAATCAATGCCCCAAATGTCAAAAGATTTCGCAAACTTGGATAGAGTTTGGTGGCATCTCATTCCGTAGCAAAATTTTCCTTGTCGTTGACTAATTCACATCGGGGTGACAAAGTCATGGGCATCCTTGTAGATTGTGGGCCAATAAAATTCTGAATCGAAGATCTTTTTAGCGTTGTAATTGGCACCGTAGTGTCCCCCGGTGGGTCCACTGTGGCAAGCTTTAAGAATGTCAAAAGCTTCTTGCCCCGAAACACGACGCCTAATTACTTAGTCAACACAGATCTTGAATAGAAAGGGGTCGTCTCAGAAATAATGTTTGACATCTTTGAAAAAATTGTTTTTCTGTTGGGACGACATTCCCTTGACAATGAAGTTCCCCGCATGGTAGTTTGTGAAATCTGCAAACCATGAGGTACTATCATCACGAAGAGCAACCGATCCAAGAGTTTCGAGTGGAAATGTTTCCGTAATTTCCTTGTTCTCGAACTCATCTTGGTGAGGGTTCTCAAGTCTGGAGAGATGATCGGCGGCTAGATTTTCTGCTCCTTTTTTGTCTCGGATCTCAACATCGAATTCTTGGAGCAAAAGGATCCACCGCATTAGTCTTGCCTTAGCATCTTTTTTAGCAAAGAGATACTTTATAGCAGAATGGTTAGTATACACTATGCTATTGGACAAAACGAGATATGACAGGAACTTCTCAAAAGCGTACACTACGGCAAGTAATTCTTTTTCGGTCGTAGTGTAGTGTGCTTGAGCTTCGGTCATTGCCTTGCTGGCATACTGAATTGGTTGGAAATGCTTGTTCTTTCGTTTCCCTAGGACTGCCCCAATTGCAAAGTCGCTTGCATCACACATTAGTTCGAAAGGCAAGTCCCAGTCGGCTTGTGACACATACTCTTGGATATTGTCACGATAAATGTTGCCATCGGTGGCTGGACAATTTTGGTAAGAATGACCACCCCCACAAGTTACACAACTTTGCTCAACCGCTTTTACGGGAGCTGGGGTTTGGTTCTTCTTATCGAGAATCAATGTTCTAACCATATCTTTAAGTTCAGCAACATCGGGTGAAACTGCTGGGGTAAAAGAGCTCGTACTCACTTTGGCAACGACTGCCTTGCTTCGTGATTGACGAACTTTGGACTTGCTCTCGATGATTTTTAGGCATTCTCGAGGCATTTTATCCAAAAAGTTACCACCCGCAGCGGAGTTCAATGAATCTTGATCATTCGAATTTAGGGCATTATAGAATGTATCGAGTTGATGCAATTCTGAAAACCCATGATGCGGGCATCCCCTAAGAAGATCATTGAATCGGTCCCATGCCTCGTAAAACGTTTCATCAAATTTTTGTTGAAATCTCGTGATTTCATTTCGAAGATTTGTTGTTTTAGAGGGAGGGAAGAATTTGTTAATGAATTTCGAAACAAGATCATCCCATGTAAGAATCGATCGAGGGGGTTCTTTTTCAAGCCAAATCCGGGCGGCTCCCTCGAGGGAAAATGGGAAAAGCATAAGCTTAACTGACGTACTCGGGACGTTCGGGAACTTCATCGTAGAAGTGATCTTGTTGAAATATCGGATGTGAGCATGTGGGTCTTCTTTATCATGTCTAAAAAATTGCTTGTTTTGAACAAGATTAAGTAGACCATGCTTGATCTCAAAGTTGTTCGCGGTAATTTCGGGAACAACGATCGCATCCTCGTAACCCTCGGTGGGTGCTTCGAGTAATTGCGCCATAGTACGATTATCGGCCATCGTAACTATGGGAGGATTGAAAGTTTCTTGATTGTTATTTGGTTTCTCAAGATTTGGTGATTCAACAGAAGTTTGTCGGACTTGTTGTTGTCGACGTTTACGGGCTTGAGAACGAGTGCGCATGCACAAAATAGAAATATAAAAAGAAAATTTACACTAATTTTTTTTGGTTTTTCAATGATTTATTCACAATGTATTTTAACGGACAATGAGGTAGGACAACTTCAACCAAATAATCTACTTACTTCACGGTAGCTCTCAAAAAGATAAACGCACAGGTGAGCGGAGGAGTAGGAATAGCGCGAAGCTTATTTCTCCTTTCGGGTCGTAGTTCCTCGGAACAACCCTCCTTATACCCACTTTTTAGTTTGTTTAACTTTTCAAGGTGAGCCGTACGTCGTAAGCGACACAAATGACAAGTTTTTAAATCTTTTGTTCGATTTGGGAACCAACAAGTTCACCGGAATTTATTATGATAATACTTTAGTGAAAGTATTATATGATTGATGAATTTTATTTCTTGATTAAGACAATGCTTTTATATTTTTGGTTTTTCTTGTTTTATAAATATATACTAAAAAGAAATGAAAAATATTTTTGTATTTTTATAAAAATAAAAGAGATATTCACAAATTCAAACACAATTTGTCAAACGTAACGATAATCGTTTCACAGCCTCCCCGGCAGCGGCGCCAAAAATTGATTCGTCAATAATATATTTGCCAAAAATTAATTCGTCAAAAATTGATTGGTTAAGAATTCACAAATTAAAATATATATGTTTCCGGAAGTATGATTCCCGGGTCGTTAAGTCCCAACGAGGCTTGAATGGAAAATCGAATGACGGATTGATGATTGATGTTTGAATATGACAAAGTTATGATTGGTTTTCTATTTCTACAAGTTAAATATGCAAAAACGATTAAATAAAACCTAAAAACGAAAGCTATATAACTTAAAACCTAAAACGGGCATGAAAAACGAGGGTCAAAAACCTAAATTACACAATTTAAACCCTAGAATGATTTTTTCACTTAAAATGGGTTCTAAGTGACTAAAAACGAAGTTTAAAAAAAAGGTTTATATTTTTCTGACTTTTATTTTATTTTTTATGATTTTTTAAAGTTTTTAAACAAAATAAATTATAAAAAAAATACTAAATGTTTATAAAAAATTTTGAAAAATTCACGGAAACTAAATTAAGCTACAAGGAATCTAAGAAAAATAAAAGAAAAGCACCAGCTTATCTCAATAAGCTGGAATAAGCCCGAAAAGGCTTATAAGCTTAAAGGACAAAAAGGCCTTATATAATTGATAAACAAACACTCTACCGGATGAGCTATTGTAGCACAGCGGTAGAGTGTGTGTTTATAAAGGGTAGAGGGTGTGAGGTAGAGGGTGTGTGCTAACTGAAACTTTTTATGAAATCTACAAATAAGCACAGCAATAAGCAAAACAAACAGACATATTGCTTAATAGGCAAAAAGGGCTTGAAGGCTTATTTTTTTTTCTTTTGATTTTGATTTAAAAAGCTACAAAAGGCAAACAAGCTATAAAATAAGATTAAGATAACACCTAATAAGCTAAAGCTAACCTAAATAAGCAAATTAGAAAAGGAATTAAGCTGTAAAAAGCTTAATAAGCTACTGACACAAGTATGAGTGCAAAACAGACAAAGGGACACCTTGAGGCTTATTTTTAAGCACTTAAAAGGGGGTCATAAGCTTAAAGCTTGCAGGGTCTTAAAGATTAGCTTATAATATTCCTAAAAGTGTAAAAAGATTAAAGTTTTAGTCATAAATAAGCCAAGAAAAAGGTGTGCCAATTGGCTATTTTGCACCAGGGCAACAACAAAGCCAAACAGCCCTTAAAGGCACTTTGAGGCTTAATTTTAAGCTAGCTAATGAAAATTAAAAGCAAAAATAAGTTGAAACAGATATAGCATACATACTAATGAGCTTATTCTTGCATTTTCAGAACCTAAAGCTTTCTATAACCTATCTAATTTAGCTTAAGAAAATGACTCTTTAAAATTTCTAGGTTATTTTGACAAAAAAATGTTGAACCACAAATAACACTTGCAGGGACTCTTAGCCTATAACTAATACACAATAACACTCAAAATCTATACTAAAACAGGTACTAAAAGCTACTTTAAAATAACAATCAAAATAAGCAAATTAAACAATTAAAATTCAACCAGACTTGAACCAAAGCTAAATTACACTTAACTTTTGAGATTTTACAAATAAAAACTTATTTAAACTAGTTATTAGTCCTTCATTAAGATAGATAAATCAGACTTAGGTAACCCAACCCATGACATAAACCAAATTGACCCATTTTGGGTGTTATCCCAAACACCCCTTTATAACTGGTTTTCACTTTTTCACTTATAAAAGATAGTTTTTAGCTTAGAAAATTCAAAACAGATTAACACTTAACCTAGAAAAGCAATATTAAGCAAATTTTATGCAAAGAAAAGCTCTTAAAGATAAGCAAATGAAATAAGTAGTTTAAGGCTAAATAAGACAGTTTACTTTCAAAACTTAACTAAATAATCTAAAAACTTTACATTAAGCATAGATAAGCATAAAACATAAGAATAAGCATAAATAAGCACTAATAAGCTAATGCTACAGTGAAAATAAGCAAAACTAAAAATTTGGAAAACTTACAAAGGTCCAGCTTTTTGAAATGAGTTTAAGGACTCCAACCAGTCCTTAAACACCCTACGTGTCTCCCAAGAGACTCTAAAACCATGGCCATCCTTTATGTATCATGCTCCTTGACATATTCCTTTTTGTGATATTTTTTTATGTTTTTGCGAGAATTAAGAACTTAAAACAACACAAAGCTAAAGAGCTCCCATTGCTTAAGATTGAGACAGCTTATAAGGCTTTATAGAGCTTTAAAACCTTTTACAACAAGTAACAAAGATATAAAGAAAACATGGCAAAATTACTAAAAATGCTTAAACTTTTCATTAAACTTAAAAATTACAAGACTTGAAAATAACTGATAATAAGCTACAAGTGACTTAAAAAAATAAGTTGTAAAAGAAAAAGATGATCCTAAGGCTTATAATTGACATCTATTTATACTAAAAAAACTAAGTCTTCATTCCTTGCTTGTGTGCTTCTTTTGAGAGACATAAACACATATTGTGTTTCTCTTATGAGTGCAAACCATCATAAGTCATCCTTGGCCATTGATTTCAAATCTTGTGCTTTCTTTTGGACAATCACAGCCATCGAAAAGCTTGGAAAGTGGTGGAATTGCCAACTTGGCACTTATACATGGGGAGGTGGTGATAGTGGAGGTGGGGGAGATGTTTTACCCAAGGTGTTGTTTGTGTTGCAGGGTAAAAAAGTGGGAAACAACCCGTGAGTTTGCGGGTTTAATTTAGGGAGGAAAGTGGGTTATAGGGGGTTGGGGATAAGCAAGGTAAAAGTTTAGGGATGGGGCAAGTTTGGTCCCCCAACTTATAAGTGTGTATTGCAAATTTCGTCCTTGATGGTTATACAGGTTTGAGGAGTTGGCAGTTTTAGCCCCTCAACCTATATATCTATTTTGCAAAGTTAGTCCCTTCTCATTACAACTTTAGGGGTTTGGCAGATTTGCCCCCTAAAGTTGTATTTTCAAAATATAGCAAAATCAGTCCTTGTCTTTGTTTTCCTTAGTAATATAACTTTGGGATTTGGCAATTTCAGTCCCCCAAGTTGTCTTTTCTGCTTTAGTTTCTCGGAGTTGACTTGACTTTGTCGGGGTTGACTTTGACTTTGACAGTTTGACTTTTCTGTTGACTTTTTGACTTGGTTGACTTTTTGGCTTCGATTTGGCTTCGTCTTTTGACACTTTTCCATTCCGTGCTCGGTTTTGTCGTTTTTGGCTTTGTTTTTCGTCCTTTTGTGTGATATCCGTTTCCTGCACAATACAAATGCAAAACAAACATATATTTGGCAGTTTTTGTCTGTTTTTGGTCATTTAAGCTTATTTTTTATGGACAAAAGTATGTGTATTTAAACACATACCAAAATCCCCCATACTAAGATATTGTCGTGTCCTTACGCAATGTTATGAAGTAAACACTCAAGAAACCAAGAATCTTAATCACCCTCGACTAATTACCTCAGAAAGTAGCAAAGTGTTCGTCAAGGGAAACTAAAGAGTCAATAGCTTCGACAAGTCCCGTTTTCACAATTTTTTATATGCACTCTAACTATACCTAATATTTTTGGATTTTTCCCTTTTTTTTCTTTTCTTAACTACATGTTTGACTTCCTTTATTATATCAAAACTGGGATCATAGAATGGACAAGCCGCCCATAGAATAACTACTATTGTCCTACTATAAATTCATCCGACCTGATTTTTTCACTAGTCCCATATACTAAGCGATAACAAACAAATCACCGTAAGTTACAAGTAAAGATGTCAAACACTACTTATAAACAATGACTTGATCAACTATTTTGCTGCCCGATAAAAATCGATTAGAGTGATTGTGCTTAATTTAGATCGACAGTTTTAGAAAGTAGTACAAGTTTATTGCATAACTGATATTCCGAAGAAGATCTGGGGAAGAAGACTAGATCCCCCCCAACCCGCATATTCCCTTCGATAGATCCCACCCTTGTTCGTGCTTAGGTTTCAGGTTTGAGAACCCCCACAGAGAGAATGTTCTAATGTAATAGCGGGATACTCCATCCTTTTAGGCCGAATTTCTTAGATTTACCGCTAAATAAACAATACTACTCAAAGCACGCAAAAATCAAAAATTTAATGATCTCATTGGTGTGATTATTCCTAGAAATAATCAACCAACGGCAACCAACAAACTTTTGAAGTCTTAAAGCAAGTTATTCTTAGTTCAAAATTATACTTGAGTTTAGAAAAAGAAATCTTAACCATTAAATTTTCCTTATTAGTCATTTATTGCTATATACTATACTACCGTCATATTTACAAGACTACCACATCGGCCACGCCTCCACCAAGATTAGAGACTTAGTCATGAACGACGGATTCTTATTGATAACACTTACTAATGCACTTTGGCATTTATTATCTCACTATGGGCTTTGTTTTGAAGACTGCAACATCGGTTTATGATCCACAAGATGCAATAAACCTTTTATCACCCACAGATTTAATCAAAACGCAACCTTGAGATTTGGTCAAAACGCAACCAAATAAAAAATTGGGCAGAGTTCCTTCTAACCAAAACGCAACAATGGTCTTCAAAACGCAACCTGCAGTCCAAAACGCAGTGACTCAAAACGCAGTGACTCAAAACGCAATCTCTTTCTTCAAAACGCAATGCCTCAAAACGCAGTGACTCAAAACGCAGTCTCTTTCTTCAAAACGCAATGAATCAAAACGCAGTCTGTTGTACTTCACAAAACGACAAAACGCAGTGTACTTTCCTCTGACAAAACGCAGTACTATTTATCAAAACGCAACGAAGAATGTCTCAGAAAGGTCAAAACGCAATGAAGAACATACGAACTTTTTCACCTAAAAACACCTAAAAATCACCCTTTTGAACGTTTTTGCTTGGTTTCTTTTGCACAACTTGGTCCTAGAAGGTTATAACAACTACAAAAACACTAACTTTAACATCACAAACATGAAAATCAAAGAGTGACAAAAATAAGACCATAAACCTTCAAAAACCAAACTTTTGATCTAAACTAACCAAGGAAACGCACACACAATCTAGCTAATCATCCCATGGGCTCTGATACCAATTGTAGTATATTGGATATCATAACACAAGCATGGATGATTGGGTTGGCTAATTATCTAGAGAGAGAAAGTGAGGTTTCTAGTGAGAGAAAATGCAATAGCATGAAATGTGATAAAAAGAACAACCAACCCCTTCCCATGGCTGGAAAGGGGTTTATATACATGTGTTTGTGAGCTCTATGGGCTTGGGTATGGGCTTAACACTTGGGTAAAAGACCCGGCCCAATACCGAAAGTCATACGCTTACTTTCTAACTACGAGCTTTGCTATACTAAACAATACACGGGGGTGACCGAGTCTTTTTCATAATCCTAACAATCTCCCCCTAAGGGAGGTCACCCCATAAAATACAATTTGAATAATAGCATTCTAGTTCTTCGACCTTCTGTCTGTAGCTCGTAGTCTTTGATTCTTCATTCTTTGAGATCATTGTACATTATGTAGTGAACTTCGAGATTTGTCCCTTAGAATTGTGCGATCTTTGAGCTTTCTTTGAGATCATCATTCATCTTAAATCTCTTAATCATCCTTGTTGAGTAGCATTGCCTTCATGTGATGTTGTGACCTTCGGACCCGCATGCTCACACTTTTCTTGATCATGATACTACTTCTCAGAGTTGCGGAAGCTGTGTTGTAGGTCATTCAGTTGTCATGATGTCTTTACTTGGAAACATTAAGTGTGAGCATTGGGTGGTGAATTGACTCCACTGGAACGAGGTGTCTCCATCTCCATCTTTGCTTGATCCTGTAATAAAACAGTTATTTGGTGTCCCGGTTCACTCCCGGTGACGATTCTCAGATAATAACGGAACAACTTCCCGGTTAACCGGAAAAGCTAAACGAAACTTTTAAAAATTCAAGTTACTAAACGGAAACGACTAATTTATTGAATGGAAATTCTCGGGGTGTGACATTAATTTAATATATAACATAGAAAAGGTAATTAAATAAAACCGATGGCAGTTTTTTAACTTTAATTTAATGGGGCAATTACATATATCCCCAATTAAACTTCAATCATTACATATATCCCCATTCTCATATATATCATTTTGAACAGTGTATTTAATACCCATGCATGTTTCATAAATTGGTTATTAGTAAAACAAATAAGGAGGCAAAAGTGGTAATCTGAATTTCAAATTTGCTCATTTGATCGGTGCCTATTTGGTCCATGGTTGTTGCACTCGTTGCGCGAACCCGCTCGCTTTGCCTCCTCTATATAAAATAAGTGTTATTCTTCTCATTTTTATTGTAAAATGTCTTGTGCAGTCTATTGACTTCACTATGTTCTTCGAGGAGCTTGACCTAAAATTGTTGCAAGATGTTGTTCGTCGTCCTTATGTTGTAAGTCTAAACTGTAATAAGATAATGATAATTACAATTGTTTTAGTATATGCACTTGATTTTTAATATTTTCTTTTACAGTCGTCAGATGCGCTCATAAACCTACCCTAGGAAACTTTCGAGGAACTTAATGTGTATGTCGTCGTCTCTGTGGAGAGATTTAAATGCATGTGCGATTACGAGAATCACGATTACGAGAACCGCTTTCTGGCGAATCATGCTCCAGTGGTTGGTGACAGGAATCTTCAATTTGATCTTACAAAAAGCTTAATAAAAAATTCGCACCAAACAGCCAGCTTGGAAACCCACTGGTTACTAAACTTCTTCTTGAAATCCTCCAACACTCGGTCGAGTCTTGCCCCTTGGTTGCTAAGTCATTGCGTGCTACTCATCTTAGTAGGCGCAACACAATACATGTTTGTTTCTTCTTCTTTTCCTTTTTTTATTTTTTACTTTATGTTTTAAAAAATGTTATAGGAATTGTAATAGGAGTACCATTGGGGCATTGCTCCAATGGTATCACTCCATGCCTAGCTGAGTGCCTAGGCACTAAAAAGTAATGCACGCGTGAGTGGGGTTTCTTTGCTGATTTATAACCTCCTATTCTGGTGGAACTGTAATAGGGGTTCTCAATTACTTACCGACGTTATTATGCATGCAGAATTATTTGGGTCGTACATTATTGTTTGAGGATAATTGTACATTGTGCCAAGGTATTGTTATCTACTTCTCCTTTACATGCCATCATCATTACTTTATTAACCTATTCAACTATGGGTAAACCTAGGAGTAGACCCAACCTGAAAAATTAACAGGTTCGGGTTGAGTCTAAATATATTCCGTGTCGAGTCGTCGACCCATCTAACCCGTTTATTAAACACGTCAAGTTCAGGTTAGGAATAAATTAGGCGGGTTGACCAGTCAACCCGTTTAAGATTTTTCTCTTAAATGAAAAAATATTTATATTTTATTATACAGGTTAAATGGGTCGACCCACAAACCTGTTTAACCGACCAACTTTTGCATATAAAACGGGGGTTAAATGGGTCCACCCTGATTCGTTTAACCTACTCAACTCGTAAAATGGGTCAGGTTCGGGTTATGTGTAAACAAGTTAGGGTTGACATAGTTAACCCGATTATTTATATGAGTCAGATTTGGGTTGGGATTTTCTGACTCTCCAACCCGACCTGAATTTCCACCCCTGGGTAAACCTATTAATATAGCTTTTCATGCAATTAACACACACTTCAACGACCTATTCATGCCACATAGGCTTCAAATGTATTTCCACTATGGTTTACGTACATATTTTTGGACCTTTTCTCTTTTTATAAACCTTTTCGTAAACCACCATAGTGGATGGTCTAATAATCCATGTTTTAAAACTTAGTTATCTACCTGATCATGCTCTCGGTTCACGTTTTAGCCCCTTTTTTTGCTCAAAATATTATCCGTAATACATAAACGGTTGGGTGAAACGGAGTTTTAAAACATTGCTAATATTTCTTTTAAACCTATACATTTGAAACAACCTTATTATTGTTAGCTTTCTCATGTACAATGTAACTTTCTTGTTGCAGTGGCAATGCTAAAACAGACGAGGACATGGTGAAAGAGTATATGGCTGAGAGAGAGTTACAAGTACGCCAATTTTTGGTTGAATGGGCTGATTTAAACCAATTCAGGTCCCTTTTGGGCATCATCTTATTTGGAGAAAGGTTTAATGGGGCGGGGCATGCATCTTTAAGTTTTGAAGTTTATATTTCTAACAAGACACTAAACTTTACTTATTTAAAGTTTATATTTCTAAAAACGACCACTATACTTATTATTGAAGTTTATAAAAAGACACATAAAAAATGACATTTAACAATATCCATCCCCTTAAGTTATCTTGTCCCCAAGGCTCATAAGTTAGAGTATAAAGCAGTAAATATCTGACAGCAGTAGCTTCCAAATGTTGCATTCTTCTAGGCTCATCCATCACACTGAACTAGCCATTCCATCAAAATGGCATAGGGTCTTTAGAAGTACGACTTTACAGTAATTAAGAGGATTTTGGGCTGGACTGATGTGAGTGAGTATTTGAAAGAGTTGCGTCAGATGATACAAAAAAAACCAAATAAATTTTTTATTGCTTCTTTTAACGATGGATACATGAAATTTGGTTGTAATGGTGATTAGGTTAGTAACTTTAAGGTATAAGGTATTGCTCCAAATTTAGCAATAACTTGAAATGGGCCATAATATGCTGACAACGTTTGACTTGCTCTAAACTTAGCTGAAGATTGTATACCAAGAACCCTCTAAGTTGCTTTATTGTGGTTTGCAAAGGCCATTCTATCACTGCCTTAATATTATTTGGGTTAGTTGCAACGCCATTTTCAGATATAATATGTCCCAAGTACTCAATCTGAGTAGCGTCAAAAGCATATTTACTAAGCTTCACAAAGACAGAATGGTGAGAGAGTGTTTGGAAAACCAATTCTAAGTGAGTTATTATATAAGAATATCATCAAAGAGACCAATAAAAACTTCCTTAGATAAGGTTTGAAGATAGTGTTTATCAAATTTTAGAAGGTGGAAGGGGCATTAGTAACCCAAACGACATTACTATGAATTCAAAAGTTTCAAACCTATATACAATCTTCTGTGAAGTTTAGAGCAAGTCAAAAGTTGTCAGCCGAGTATTATGGCCCATTTCAAGTTATTGCTAAAGTTGGAGCAGTAGCTTATACCTTAAAGGTACTACCTAATGCAGCCATTCATCCTACATTTCATGTATCCTTGTTAAAGAAGCATATTGGTCCTATTGTTCCTGAAGCAACTCTTTCTAATACTCACTCACATCAGTTCCAGTCCTAAAACTTCTCTTAAGTTACTAGAAATTCGTACTTCTAAAAGACACAATGCCATGTTTGTGGAATTGCTAGTTCAGTGGATGGATGAAGCATAGAAGATGCAACTTAGGAAGATGTTGCTGCAGACATTACTGCTCTTTACTCGAACTTTGATCCTTAGGGGGACAAGGATTAACTTAAGGGGAGGGTATTGTTATATGTCCTTTTATTATGTGTCTTTTTTATAAACTTCAATAAGTATGTTTAGTGTCGTTTTAGAAATATAAACTTCAATAAGTATGTTTAGAGTCGTTTTAGATATAAAAAACTTCAATTAATTCGAGTGAATGCCTCGGCCCATTTATAGCCGCTCCCAAATAAGATGATGCCCAAAAGGGACCTGAATTGGTTTAAATCAGCCCATTCAACCAGAAATTGGCGTACTTGTAACTCTCTCTCAGCCATATACTCTCTTACCATGTCCTCACCTGTTTTAGCATTGCCACTGCAACAAGAAAGTTACATTGTACATGAGAAAGCTAACAATAGAAGGGTATGGGTTTAGTGTTTAAATAAGGTTGTTTCAAATGTATAGGTTTTAAAAAAATATCAAAATGTTTTTTAAAACTACGGTTCACCCAACCGATTGTGTCACTGCGATACCACAGTTTTGAGCAAAAAAAAAAACGGGGATTAAAACGTGAACAGGGCGCAATGGTTCAGGTAGATAATCTAAGTTTTTAAATCATGGATTATTAGACCATCCATATGGTGGTTTACGGAAAAGGTTATTAAGGATGAGTGGTCCAAAAATTTGTATGCAATCATAGTAGAAATGTATTTGAAGCCTATGTGGCATGAATAGGTCTTTCAAGAGGGCCAAAGTGTGTATTAATTGCATGAAAAGCTATTATAATAGGTTTACCTAGGGGTGGGACATTCGGGTTCGGGTTGGCGGGTCAGAAAATCCCAACCCAAATCTGACCCATATAAATAATTGAGTCAACTAAGTCAACCCTAACTTGTTTACATATAACCTGAACCTCACATATTTTACGGGTTGAGTAGGTTAAACGGGTTCAGGGCGGACCCATTTAACACCCGTTTTATATAAGTAGGTTAAACGGGTTTGTGGGTCAACATGTTTAACCCGTATAATAAATTATAAATAATTTTTAATTTAAAAAAAAATCTTAAACGGGTGGCGCTTCTAATTTATTCTATCCTAAAATTGACTTGATTATAACTGGTTAGATGGGTTGACGAACCAGACAATAATGTATTTTGACTCAAACCCGAAAAATGTTTCGAAGGTCGGGTCAAACCCCTTAGGTTTATACATAGTTGAATTGGTTAATAAAGTAATGATGATGTCATGTGAGGAGATGTAGATATCAATACCTTGCACAATGTACAATAAGCCTCAACAAGAATGTCATGAAGCCAAATAATTCTGCATGATAAGAACGATCGGTAAGGTATTCGAGAAACTCCCTATTTCAGTTATCCATAAAAGGGAGGTTTTTTAAATTAGCGGCCCTCACTCACGCGTGTACTACTTTTGGGTGTCTAGGACCTAGGCACCCAGCTAGGCACGGAGTGATACCATTGGAGCAATGCCCCAATGGTACTCTTATTACAATTCATATAACATTTTTTTAAACATAAAGCACAAAACAAAAAATAAAATAAAAAAGGGAAAGAAGAAGAAACAAACGTGTCTTGTATCGCTAAAAACCCGGTTGCGCCTACTAAGATGGGAGCAGCAATGACTAACAACCAAGGCAACTCGACTGAGAGATGGAGGTTTTGCAAGAAGACGTTTAGAAACCATCGGCGTTTCCTATGTTGTACGCTTCTTTCAGCTTTTTTGAAGATCAATTGAAGATTCCTGTCACTGCCGCCGGAGGTGCCGGAGGCAGTGATTCGACCACCAGAGAGTTGATAAATCTTAGCAGTGCTTCTCGTAATCGTGATTCTCGTAATCGCACATGCAATTAAATTTCCCCACAGAGACGACGACATACAAAATTATGTTACCGCAAAAAGTTTCACCTTGGGTAGTAGGTTTTTGGGCGCAATTGACGTCTGCAAAAGAAATATTAAAATTCAAGTGATATATAATAAAATTGTAATTATCATTATATTTATTTACTTTGGAGACTTACAACATAAGGACGACAAACAACATCTTGCAACAATTTTAGGTCAAGCGCCTCGAAGAACATAGTGAAGTCAATAGACTGCACAAGACATTTCACAATAAAAATGAGAAAGATAACACTTATTTTATATAGAGGTGGCAAAGTGAGCGGGTTTGCGCAACGAGTGCAACAATCATGGACCAAATAGGCACTGATCAAATGAGCAAAATTAAAATTCAGATAACCACTTTTGCCTCCTTATTTGTTTTACTAATAACCAATTTATGAAACTTGCACGCGTATTATATTGCGATAAAGATATTGCGCGTTACGGCATTCTCAACAGGCATGTATAAACCTTGTTCAAAATATTGTTTTTTCAGTAAAATGTCCAAATAAATTATCAATCATTGTGTTGATTAACAATTTAATCTCCTAAAAAAAGATCTCCAATACTATTACTACTTAAATCTGATGCAATACTAAATTTGCGCACTTATAAAAGAACTAACAAGAACTACAATTTAGCCGCACAAAACTTTCATGTTCTAGTTCATTTTTAGAAGTGAACAACATTATTTATAAAAAATCAACAATTACAAAATCAAAGTAATAGTCATGATCTTTAAAATATATATTATGAAAAAGGAAATGAATAAATAAAGAGTTAACTACAGTTTTGGTCCTTGTGGTTTGTCGAATATAACGGTTTTAGTCCAATAGTTTAAAATGTAACAGATCTCGTCCATTTTTTGTCAACCTGTAACACTTTTGGTCCATTTTTGGACTAAACCCGTTATACCCGGCAAACCACAAGGACCAAAATTGGACTAAAAGTGTTACGTTTTACCAAAAATGGACGAGATCTGTTACATTTTAAACTATTGGACTAAAACCGTTATATCCGACAAACCACAAGTACCAAAAATGTAGTTAACTCATAAATAAATAAGAAACTAAAAACCACAAACAACCAACCATAGAAGTAACATTTTCCACCTATTCAAACCCATTTAAGATCTAATTCAAGTGAATGCCCCACCCATTTTATACCCGCTCCCAAATAAGATGATGCTCAAAAGGGCCTTGTACTTACTAAATTGATTTAAATCAACCCATTTTTATCAATTTACCCCAATATTATCAGCCATAATTTTATGCATCAACCAGAAATTAGTACCTTTAATTAATTCTCTAGTGGCCATATCATGTTCTCGCCACTTTGCGCTGTTTATAAGTCGAAAGCAAATAATTAGATAATTACCCGAACTCGTACTAATTTACTAATAATCCTTGACAATTAACAAAAATATAATTTTACCTAACTCTTGAGCACAAATGCCTTGTTAGCATTGTGTTGAGGTTGGTTGCCACTGCAATAAGAAAGTTACATTGTACATGAGAAAACTAACAAAAGAAAGGTATTCAACTTGAACACTGACGAGGTAGTGCCTCAAAGAGTTAGGTAATTTTATATTTTGGCTAATTGTCTAGGATTATTAGTAAAATAGTACTAATTTAGATAATTATCTGATTATTTAGTTTTGACTTGCTAACAACGCAAATAGTTGAGGGCATGATTAAAAAACATATGACCACTGGAGAATTAAAGGTATGGTAATTTCTAAAGCTTATTAGCATGTTAAAAACCTAATTATACAAATCACAACATTCAAACAAATCAATCACATTTCACATTAACAATACTCGTAAAGAATGCATAAGGTACACCTAAAATAAGCAGTAAAAAACGAAAACAACACTCAAATAACTCAAAAAGCCTGAAAACAATAGCAATATAACAGTTTTATTATCAAACCCAGTAAGATCAACATTAAAATCATTTGAATAACAACAATCAAAATCGGTTAGAGGTATGAAAACAACCTTTTGGTGACCGCCGATATTATGAAGGTAATCTAAACCACTTTTGTGAGGACAAAAAGGTGGTGGCAAATTGTCGTAGTCTATATAGTACATAACCATCTTTATATTTCTTTCTTCTTGAATCTTGAAATAGATGTATCTATCTATGTATAGCATGAAAGTTTGGTGGCTTTCTTTCTAACCGACCAAACCCTTTAATTTTCTTCTTCTTCTTTACAAGATTGTTATTTCAGAAAACATATATCTAAGTTTGGTTTTTGTTAAAAAAACATCAAATCTGATCATCTATATATGTTCTTTTTAGTATAAATTTGGGTTTTGTTTTTGTTTTGAAATTTGAAATGAGGTTTGTTTTTTATACAATGATGGGGGTGCTTTTTGTGTGTTGTGTGAGTGTTGTGAACAGTTGATTTAAGGAGAAATGCTAGATTCACACTTATTTTACACAAAAAAAATTTACACTCATATGTGTCAAACAAATATAGGTAGTGAAAAAAAGAAAGAGAAAATATGATAGAATGTGATTGGTGCAACTTACATGCCACATGTGGGTGTGAAAGTTTTTATGTGAGTTGTGAGTGGATCTAGCATTGAGATGGGTGGATGGATTGTTGTGTGATTTGTAATCAGTATGGCTAATAATAGACTGTTTTTTTATAGGTAGATAAGACTATCTTTATTGGTGAAAGTGATGTACAAAGCATTAAACACATAATAATAAATTAAAAAAAATACAAAAGCAATAAATTCATTCAACCAATCACTTCTTTCATGACTATCAATATGTCACGATATTAATGGTCATTTATATTTTTATTTGGATTTTGCATGTTTTAGACTAGGTAATAGATAATGTATATTTTCTTTTATTTTTTTAAATAATAATTATATCATTAATTTCAGTTTTCAATAGTCTATAAATCTAGTCTAATATTGACATATTTACATACACTTTGCCAAGTTTTTTGAGAAATAGAGAAAAACTTCGCATTAGAGAAGCTCATTCATCTCTAAAAACATACTAGATTGAGCATATAAGGCAAAAAATTGTTGTTCCCAGACTTGGATCTTATGCCTTAGGTTATAAGGTTATTATTATCTTGGATAAACACAAGGTAACAATGAGAGAAACTTTGTTAATGAGTTTCACCAAATGCTATGCGGAATCTAACCTTTAGTGATCAAGAAGATAACAATGAAATGAAATGAAAATAGTGAATAACCAAAAAGCTTTAATATTATTAAAGATTTTAATTCGGAGTCTCTTGACAGTACTAAGGTCTTAACAAAACCTTTAAGCTATGAGAGTAGAATGTGAAAGATGTGTTTATATGGTGATGTGTATGTGTTGAATGAGATATGTAAACTTGATGCCCCCTGGGATCTCCCTTTATACATAAGGAGTCCTAATGGGCTTACAATATTTTCCTTTGGATTTAGTCAATGTAATTAAATACAATGATTAAGTATTTTTTTACTTTCCAAAATTATTTAGTCAATTCTCATCAGCATTATTCTCTTCTCATTGATCATTAACTTCTGTTTCTATGTGAATAATCAGCATTAATTTTAGTCAATTACATTAACTTCTGTCTTATTTTGACTAATAACATTTTCTTAAGCAGCAACATTAACTCTTAATCTTCTATTTGACTTAATCAGCATTAAATTTCCGCAGCTAGTGGAAAGTCTTCAACAGTGCAACACTTTCAGCTGTGTAACTACATTAGCTGTGGGAAGATTTAAACTAACAGTGGGAAAGTTCTCTAGTAGTGGGAACATATAACTAGCAGTGGGGATTGCCTTAGCAATATTTTCTCAACATTCCTCCCCTAATACTTGATCTACATCTTCTAAATCTAAGTTTCTAGAATAAATTGCTAACCTGGAGTGGATGTTCCAACCATCTCATCCTCTTGATTTTTTTAGACTCTTGAATTTCTTTGAAGAAGATCTGGGAATTAAACTTCTGCTCTGGAAATACTCTGCATTTTATTCTTTATCTTTTGTCTTTGAGTACACTCCTTCTGATTTACAAATTAGTTTCAGCATCAATATCTTCAACTTACTCACCATCGTTGTATTTTCTGCATCAAATTTCTTGAGATGCTCCATGCCTCCCTGAGTCTGTGCTATCCATCTGATCCAAAGTGATCTTCATCAATTTGAGGCATTTTTACTCCCATGTTTGGAAGGATCCTCCAAATAATCATCTTGTGGGATCCCTAGCCATCATGACTTGAATCTCCCTTGTGCATCCATTGTAATCAAATCTTTTCAGTGATTGATTGCTATTGTTATATTTGGAGGAAATGATCTATTACTCTGTTCTTGCTTCCAAACCCAATCATGCTGAAGCCTTTAACTATTATGGTTACTGCTTTTGGCATAGCAACATTAATTGTTTTTCTTCCAGACCTTATTCAAAATAGCTTGTGGTATAATATTTCTTTTTGGATTGGGGTGGGTTAATTCTTGTTGAATAGTGATGATTCACTCTTTGAGTTGTTCCACATGGTTTAACCTGTTTTTTGATCAATTAAATGTCTCTTGTGTTTACAGGTATACTGTCAGGTGTTCAATAATTTCCACTACATAGCATGCTTTCTTGATCATCACATAAGTCACTTCTAGATGTTGGGACTTCTGATTATTCCAGTTCCTTTGATTTCCCCTAGGCCTTTGTGACCTGTACATTTCGCATACTTCATAGTTGGTTTCCTAGACTTTTTAGTATTATTAACTTTAGAGACACTAGGACAACCAGTTTCTTGTAACGAACGTAATATAGTTTTGATACAAACAATTACCAAATGTTCCTCCTTGTGCAGGAGAAAGAGGCACTTTACTTTTCCTTATTGCCTTCTGGATTCCTCACTTACATCTTGACATATCTATACTATGTGTAGGCCTACTATATTCAGTATTAGTGTATCAACAAAATCAGGCAAAAACTTCGTCCAAGACAAGAACTTTCTTAGGAGGTGAAATAGACTTGTGCATGAGGGGGTGGGACAGCACTATACTCATTAAATCCTACACCAGTTTTATCTTTAGAAGATTTTTGACTCTCTAAGAGATCATTTAAATCTTTTGAAGCATTACAAATCCTGCTAATTTATGGATCTTTGCTTTCTTTTTCCTTCTTCAATCCTCAAGTTCATTTTTGCAGTGGTTCGATTTTTTTAGCTCTAAATTTCTACATCCTCTCTTCTGGACTCTAATTAATTTACAAGAATTTAGTTTTCATTTAGTTTAAATTTTACTATCTAGCCTCAACTTGAGATAAAACCTTTTTTGTGTTATATAGGTCAGTTCACAATCACTATGTTCACTCATTTAACTTATTAATCTTAGTGTTGAGGTTTTCTGTGTTTTTCATACTGATTTTAGAAAATAGGAATTCATCATATACCTCATTGTCTGAGCTTGCGCTTGAGCTAGACATGGGACTTAGGAGCAATTATGTTGGAACTACATCATCTGAAAAGTGCATGGTTGTCATCTTCTTAGCCTTGTAGCTAAATCCCATCACTATTCCTCAATGGCCATTCAATGCCTTAGGAGCAGGTTCTTCCACCTTAGGATCCTTCCTGTAGCTTTCTCTCTTTCCTCTGTCTTGGGAATTCTTGGTGCCTCTGCACCTCTTAGCAAATGACTCATTTTATGGCATTGAAGCCATTCCACTTTTGATTTGGTCAAAACCAGCTACATCAGATCCTTGATATGGTAAATCTTCTTACAGTTTCTTCCAAAACCTATCAGACACTCATGCTCAGCAAAGCCAAGTTCACATTTGATGTCCTTCTCTTTTATATCATCTCATAAATCTAAGTGATGTCATTCTTATTGATTTGAGAACCACTTGATTGAGTAGCTATGTATGCACAGATAGTATCATGGCTTAGGTATAGCAGCTGCAACCTCAGTGCTAACAGTGGAAACTTGACTACTAGCAGTTGGAACACTAGCAGTGGGAACTTCACCTTTTCCACTGCTGGTGTTTGATGAAGAAATGAAGGCCATGTTTTGAGAGTTTGATCCTGCCTTCTTTTGGACTCACTATCAGGTTCATAGATTTGAGATGTTGTACAATCATCCAGACTCATTGTGTCTAGATCATCTATGTTTCTCCAAACAATGGTATACATTAACCATTCTGGTGTAAGACTTGTCAAAAACTTTTAGTTTAGATCATCTTTTTTAATTGGAACATCCATGAACTCAAGATGACTAACATAGCACTGCTACCTATGTAAAGGTTTGCTCAAGTGTTTTGACCTTCAGCCTTGAGTTGCCATATTGTTGCTGCAATGATCTTCTTTGTCTTTTTGGTGGCTTCATTTCCACCAAAAGTTTTTAAAATAGCTTCCCAGAGTTCTTTGGCATTATCATATTTGCTGAATCTTAACTGATGTTCATCAGGGAGAGCTAACAACAAAGTAGTTCTTGCCTTGACATCATTTCTTCTTTTCTGCATGTCTTCAGTAGTTGTTATAGCCCATTCTTCCTTCTTCTTTGCAGAGCTTCCCTGCTACTTGCTTTTCCTGGGTTCTTCTTGGTGGTACTTAGTAAGAGGTCAAATACTCTATGACTTCCCAATGTGCATTAATGTTTATGTTTAAGTTGTTGGATTCTGAATTTTTCATTATTCAAAACTTTACAGTGTCAAGGATTGGGAGTTTGTGGAGGGTCGTTGGTTGTGTGTTTATATGGATCTATTTCTATTTGTGGTGTTGTAATAAGGAAAGTGTGTTATGTTCTTTGATCAAAGTTTTTCTCAACACAAGCTCTGATTCCAATTGTTGTTCCCAGACTTGGATCTTATGCCTTAGGTTATAAGGTTATTGTTATCTTGGATAAACACAAGGTAACAATGAGAGAAACTTTGTTAATGAGTTTCACCAAAGGCTATGCAGAATCTAACCTTTAGTGATCAAGAAGATAACAATGAAATGAAATGAAAATAGTGAATAACCAAAAAGCTTTAATATTATTAAGAGAATAATACGAGTACTCTGACAGTACTAGGGTTTACAAAACCTTAAAGCTATGAGAGTAGTATGTGAAAGATGTGTATATATGATGATGTGTATGTGTTGAATGAGATATGTAACTAGATGCCCTAGGATCTCCTTTTATACACTAAGGAGTCCTAATGGGCTTACAATATTTTCCTATGTATTTAGTCAAATGTATTAAATACAATTGTAACAACCGTCAATTTTCGGAACATATTTAAATAATAAATCATATTTATTATTACATGCTTGTCGTTTATAAAATTTATTTTTAAATTATTTGACTTGAAAACGAGAAGATATATGTTATTTTTAAGTTGACTTATCAAAAAACGAACCGCTAGATCACGTTTTCACGACTCGGACTCTAAAGCAATTTGATGTAAAACGACATCCCGGACAACTTTTTAGTTTTGCCCGAGATTTGAAAACAAGCATAAAAGGGCTAAAACAGCCTCGCAAAGTTTTAGAAATAAAACTAACGCGTCCCGACGCTGAAAATAATTAAATTATATTTAATTATCACCGTTTATTAAATAGAAATATTTAATAAATTACTTAGCATTTTAATTAAAAGCGTTTGTTGAAAAACGCGAATATTCGGGTTAAAATTCATTTTTATTTTCCGGACAAAGTTTATCAGTAATATACAAAATAAATAATAAACGTTTTAAATAAATTTTATAAAACGTTTACGAAAATTAGTCGAGTGAATACTCATTTTTATCAGAAAAATGATTTGGAAAACAATGGCGCAAGTTTCGTGACTCGAATCACCCGTTAAGTCGCTCAAACGAGTCCCGAGCGACTATTTTACAAAATAATACTCAAAAGTTACACTTTTGGTCCCTGTGAAATATTTATAAATTTCACCCTAAACTTATTAATACTTGTCACTTTTCTTAAAACTTTTATTATATATAAAAATTTTTTTTCATTTAAAAACATATAACAACACACACACACACCACATATAGCTCTCTCTCTCTCTCCCATATTTTCCGGCGAGTCCCACCGCCGCCGGCCACCGGTCAGCCGCCGGCCACCACCTCCGGCCACCGGAAAACTTTTCCGGCGACTTTTCCGGCCGAATCCAAAAATACTCCCCATCACCCGATCTATCCGATCCCCACACTCACTCGCCCCCACTCGCGCCTCCACCACCCCACCGACGCCACAGCCGCCGCTACCCCCTCTCTTCGGCTGCTGTCCCACGACAGCCACCCACCTCCATCATCATCATCATCATACCTCCATCATCATCATCACCATCGCATCATCATCATCATACCACCATCATCATCGCCACAGCCACGCCACCCTCAAGGGTGCGTGTGGTTTCTCAGCCCACCACCGAAGGGGTGCGTTCGGTTTGTTATTCGGCACCACAAGGGTGCGTTCGGTGTGTTTTGCACCGACGAGGGGTGCGTTCGGGTCCGGGTCAGCCCCGACATTGGGTGCGTTGGGTTGTTTTGTCGGCCGAAAGGGTGGCAGCCACCACCATGGGGTGCGGTTGGGTGGCAGCCACCACCGTAGGTGCGTTTGGTTGTGGGTTTAACAGCCGAAGGGGCTGTTTGGTTTATGACAGCCGCAAGGGTGTGTTTGGTTTTGGGTTTAACACCCAAACAGGGGTGTTTGGGACAACGGACACATAAGGGCGTGTTTGGTTTGACAGTTTCAAACTAAGGGTGCGTTTGGTTTAGTAAAACATCACATAAGGTGTGTTTGGTTTGGCAGATTTGCCAAACGGGAGTGTTTGGTTTAACAGATTCGTCAAAAGGGGGTGTTTGGGTGAGCAATTAACACAAAGGGTGTGTTTGGTGTAGCAGTTGACACAAAGGGTGTGTTTGGTGTAGCAGTTGACACAAAGGGTGTGTTTGGTGTAGCAGTTAAGGGGTGTTTGGTTTTAGATAAAAACTGTTAGGGTGCGTTTGGGTTTAGAGAAGACAACAAAGGGGTCCGTTTGGTTGGTTTAGCAGAAATAGGTGCGTTTGGTTTAGCAAAACAACGAGGGTGTGTTTGGATTATATAAGTCAACGATAAATATATCGTAAAATTTATAAATATAAAACGGGATATATTGGTGGTTTAAAATGGTTAAATAAATATGATATTTATTACTTTGTTTAGTTATAAATATATATAAATATATATTTAAAACACGTAGATATTTTGCAACACGCGGTTTGTTGAAAAGTGGAAAACATTAGGTTTTATAAATATGGGAAACGTTATATAACCGGGAAGGTCTTGACGAAATTTATATAAATTTTTATATTTAGTAATGTTTTACTAAAGCCTCTATTATTTTAGAAACCGATAAAAGGGACTAAGTTATATTTTAAAGATATAATAATTTGTATTATACAATAACCGGATAAACGAACGAAAACTATAACTTTACATTGAGATAACTATTTTAGACACGACCCGTCGAGGAACGAAATATAAATTTATAAAATATTATTTTATATTTTATAATTGTCAACTAGAAGATAACATAATAATGGTTGCAAAAGCTTTATAAACATCGTTTAACTTAATTGGTAATCTTAAAACGTACGATTACGTTTATACAAGAACTTTTTATCTAATTAAGTGGTGATTTTAGAAAACGGGTCAAACTAATTGGGTTAATTATTTACTCACACTTATTATATAATACTTGCAAAGCATTATATACGTCACATTAACCTTTGGATTGTTTATCTTTGTTATATAATTCACGGTATGAGTTATATAATGGTTTATATTTTTATATATGTAATACATATGGAATATATTACATACTTTGCGTTCACTTTTTAATTTATTTATTTAACCAACCACCAAACTATTACAACTTTAAATCTAAGTCTTTATCAACGTGTCGCGTTGACGTAACCATTCATCGGGAAACCCAAGTATATTATCCTAGGCTAGTGGGACTTAGCTGTTAAGATAAATCGCAACTTCTTGGATTAGCCGTTCCGGTTTCCGTTTGTGTTATGCTTAATATGTGCACCTCTGCCAATCGTTCTGCAACATCAATGTGAGTTTATAGCCTCATGTTTTACTCGTTTTACATATATTTTGGGGGTGAGAACATGCTTGTTTACAAATGCATTTACATGGTTGATTATCTGTTTGGTTTATATACTCATTTATACATCTCGCGAGGAGATACAATACTTGATTTAGTTTTTGAATGTAAACACATACTATACTTTTATGATTATGGATTAGCTCAGGTTGTATGTTACAAAATAATTCAATGCTGAGGGTGTCCAGATGGGGGCATCCGGTGTAGGCACACGTAAAACAATTCAATGTTGAGGGTGTCCAGGTGGGGGCATCCGGTGTAGGCACATGTAAAGTAATTCAATGCTGAGGGTGTCCAGGTGGGGGCATCCGGTGTAGGCATATGTAAAATAATTTAATGCTGAGGGTGTCCAGGTGGGGACATCCGGTGTAAGCACATGGCCATTATTTCTGTTAGCGCATAAGTTTCATGAGCTTAGAGTAATCGTAATCGTAATCATTGTTTTATACACACATGAATATATACGTTGCCTTGAATAAAGTGGCAATACATACTTTGGACAATTGCGGCCCAACTTTCATACGTACATTTTTTGTGACTATTTGGGGATTGAAATGGTCATGCGTATTTTACAATTCTTTGATTTCTAAAAATCATATATACATTTTGGAAGAATAATTAAGGATTGAAACGGTCTTACACACTTTGGAAACCTTTGGTTTATCATTTATATTATATTCAAACAAACTACTGAACTCACAAACTTTATGTTGACATTTTAAGGCCTGTTGTTCTCAGGTGAATTAGAGGCTTGGTCCTACTTGATGTCGAATTGGAGTTCTAAATTAACAAGATTTCTTCATGGATTTCTACTTGTATACAAATGATCAAAATCTCGTTGTATCGCCTTTCTAGCTTTTCAATGGGTGATGATGCAATTTATGGGACAAATGTATATATCAATTTCAAGGAAATCACGAGATTACTTTTCAAAAAGAAACATTTAGAGGTCGTCTATTGTATATTAGCGCTGTGTATTATGAAGTAACGGCCCATCGGGGACGTATTTCGCTGTGACAAAATTTGTTAGCGGGTTTGTTAAAGATTGGTTTTAAAATATTAATTCAGAGCACTGGTTTAGAGAACTAGGTTGCATATGTACCTAGACTATAAACCGTTTTTCGCTAATATTGCATCACACAAAACATTTTCAAAAGTGCAATACAACTATTTGCTTACTTGCTTAGGTTACTTGTTACTTAAAGTGCTTTAATGACATATATATTATTATATATATATATATATATATATATATATTATAGTTTTTATATATATATTATATATATATAATATATGCTTGGACATTTCTTTTGCGTATTTATCGTTAAAGTTTATTTATATAATAGGTCTAATTATAAATAAATACTAGAAAATTTCTTAAGACATTGCAAGTTGCACAATGGGTTCCTTATATACTCAGAATTGTAAGTTACACATGGTCTCATAATACTTCTTAGACATTGTGAGTTGCACAATGTTTTTATTTAGTTCTCAGACATTGTAAGTTAAACAATGGTCTCTAGAAATTTTATTTTTTCTTCAGAACTTTATACATATCGTATTTATAGGATGCCGTTTAATTTTGTTTACATGAAATTATGTATGAATGCTAGTATACAAGTTTGTATGGGGGGTCTTGTAATACGAGGAGGATATGATAATTGCTTTATTAACAAAGCCCGTCACAGTTCTATTTACATAGGATTATGTATAAATCTAAGTATTTTAAGTCTTGTATGGGCGGGACTTGTAATAGGATGATTTATATGAATACAAGTTTGAAGAAACTTAAACACCATCTTGCTGGTTTTGACGTGGTTGTTCAAAGAAGAACCCACACCCACAGCTCATGAGGGTTAGTGGGGGTTCAAAAATACCAAAAGCTTTTTTTTGAGGATGAAATAATTCCATTTGTAAAAGCTTCTGAAGGGGACTTATTTCTAACACATTCATTCAATATTTGGTTTTGATGAACTTTCTGGGAAGTCCAAAATGTCTTTCATCAAATGGAACAGGCTGTAGAACAACATCGTTTAGAGTCAAAAACATTTGAACTTAAAATGAATCATGTTTTGAACGAAAATGAACGACTCTTGGAACAAGTGTTGAGCAAAGATATTGTAAACATAATTATGAATTCGTTTGTGAATAATGCTTCTGGGAATGTGCAAGAATGTGAAAAGTGTCTCCAACTTGAGACTGAGCTTCAAACAGATTTCATTGAAAAAGAGATCTATGATAAACTGTTCAAAAGTTTCACCACTCTTGAAAAACATTACATCTCTTTAGAAGTTGATTATCAACTTAATCAGGAAATTTTTCAAAGGGACAATCCTGTTTCAAATCAAAGTGCTCCAAGTTTTGATCAATTGTTTGAATTAAATGAATTGAATGCTCAGTCCCAAGAGAAAGATAAAGTCATAAAGAAGTTTAAAGAGAGAATTAAAGTTCTATGTGGGAAAAAGAATGAGGATAATATTAAACAGGAATTAGAGGAGATTGAAACAATTAACATTGAATTCGATCATAGGGTGACAAAGCTTATTGCTGAGAATGAGCATTTAAAACAGACCTATAAACAACTTTATGACTCGATTAAACCAGAACGTATTCGATCAAAAGAACAATGTGATAATTTAATTAATCAAGCCAATCTAAAGTCTGTGGAAATTTCTGATTTAAATGCTAGTCTTCAGGAAAAAGTTTTGGTAATTACAGCTCTTAAGGATGATTTAAGGAAACTTAAAGGAAAAGCTCTAGTTGATAATGACGTTACAAAACACCCTAGTGATCCAGAAATGCTTAAGATTGACGTGGAACCAATAACCCCTAAATTATTGAATAAACAGACAGCTCACTCTGCCTATATTAAGCACACTCAGGAAGAAGCTACCATTCTTAGGGATCTAGTTAAACATGTTAAATCAAAATATCCACTAGATCAATCCTTAGAATCTGCCTGTAGGTATGCTAAACTTGTTCAGGAGTTGCTTACAAACATCAGTAAAACCTGCCTTAGTATCAACATTGCTGATGAAAAATTTGTGCCTGTGACCCTAAAGAACAAGGACAAAAGTGTTAGATTCACTGAGCCCGTCATATTCTCAGGATACACAATCACCAAAACAAACTACACATCAAACATAGTCTCTAACAAACATATGTTATCTTCTACATGAGTAAAATCGTCTACTAGTGCTAGCGAATCACAACCTTTAGGCAATCCAAAGAAAGATAAGATTCGGCAAACACCAAGTAGTACTTAGATAAATAAAGTAGAAGCCCATCCTAAGAAAGTTAAGTCTAGTTTGAAAAATAAAGATTATGTTGTTGAATCTAAAGGAACTTCTCATGTGCAGCATTCCAGGCTTAATACGAATTCT
>BQNB010036048.1:1809-50418 GCA_026074375.1 Tanacetum coccineum | reverse complement strand
TTATGCTTTTAGCTTACTAAATAAGCTAGAAACTTAAGCTTTTGGGGACTGCAAAAGCTTAATAAGCTTATAAGCTTATTTTTCTTTCTTATTGGGATTTAAGCTAACAAATTAAGCTACAACTATGGGGGACAGATAAATAGGGAGAGGGGAGTCCTAAATATAAGCTATGTAAATCTAATAAGCCCTAAATTAAGCTGATCTAATATTAAGCTAAGAATGACAGTTTACAAAAAATAGAAAAAAAGCCTACTTTAAGCTACTTTTAAGCTAACCTAATAAGGGAGATAAGCTATAAACTTTTGGGGAATTAAAGGGCTACCTATAAGCTACAATAAAAGCTAAAAGAAACTAGGGGCTTAATACAAAATTAGCAAAATAAAGAATGCTGAATCTAGGTGCTCAGCACCAGGGGAGATGCAACAGTGGCTTAAGGGGCTTTTTGGGCTTATGAAATAAGCTCTTAAGAGCTTTTTAGCCAAATCCAAGCACAAACAGATTTAAAAGGGTGACTAATAAGCTTATATTCAAAATATGAGGGCCTAAAAAACAATAAAAGCTGCTGAATTTTGGGTTTAAAATTGAGGGATTTCAAAAATCATTCAAAGCTAAACTTGGACTTATGCTTGGTGAGATTTAAAAGGACAGAACAAGGAATGCTTTAAAATGGCTAGAAACATCAACAATGAGCACAAAAACAAAATAGTGTGCTTAAGCTGCATAAGCAGCTTGAGCACTTAAGCTCATTTTGGCTTATTTAAATTTTGACAGAATATAGAAACCACTTAAAAACTTATTTTCAAACTAAAAATGGTGATTAAAGTGGCTTAATAAACCCTACACACTCAGCCAAAGTTGGCTGAGTGGTTACAACCCATGATAGACCCCATATGACCCATTTTAAGACTAAACCAAACACCCCCTTAAGTATAAATTTCGGGTTTTTTATCCTTTTTTAGTGAAGAATAGACTTAAAGATTTGATTACAAGCACACTTTAACAACTTTTATACAATTTTAAACAGGTTTAGACAGATAACATCAAACTTTAAATTTCGACAATGGGAATTTCACAAGCACTTTTTAACTTTTATTAAAACTGAAAAATGTTACAACATAAAACTTTTAAATGAACTGAATTACACTTAAATGATTAAAAGAAAGACTTGGAATTAAAATTAAACTAAAAACATAGTAAAAAATGGTGTGTTTTGCTTCGGCTTGGTCTCTCTTCTTTTATAGAGGCTCTCAGCCTTCCTTGGACTTGGGATGAGTTTGCTGTGAGTGTACCATACTTCCCAAGCGATCCTAGCCTTTCATTGGCCTTATAGCATTCTCAGCCATTGATGGGGATCGTCGGGTTGAGTGATTTCCAAGTGGGAAGGGTTATAGGGGTAATGGGTTGTGGGGAAAGGGTATGGGTGAGCTGGGAAGTGTACTAGGGAGGTGGTTTGGGGCTAGAAACCGTGGGAGAGGGTGGTTTGGTTTTGGGGCGCCAAGTGGTTGGTTCGAGTACCGTTATGGTTCGCAGGTTTAAAAGAGAAGTATGGGGAAGAGGCAAAAACAATCCTCCATCTTTCTTTCTCTTTTCATTTTATTTAAGCCCAAAACAGTTATAAAAGAGGTTTGGAAAATGACACTATGGGCCCTTGTTGTTTTATAACAAAGTGCACTCCCGAACAGCGCGTTCATTCCTTCTCACACCTGTTCCCGAGGTATGGCTATCATCGCCATTTCGGGTCGTAGCACGTGCTGCCAATACAGCAGTGACACCCTCGTCGATCATGGCCTGAAGTTGGGCACTGGTGACCGAAGTGGCGGTATGAGTGTCTGTGACTGGTGGGGGAGTTGTACCTGGGTTTAACCTCGTGGGCCTTCCTCTTGGTGCCATTTTCTTAAATCACAAGAAAACATAATACCCGTTAGATTTCAAAAATCTTAACCATAACCCGATGTATACATAATAAATAAAACGAGATCACAACACATGGTGAAATACACAACAGTATTGAAATTAACAAATCGACATTCATTCACAATAAATTCGATTTCATATAAAACATAATCCATCCTTTCCATATATAACTTGGGAAAATAATACATGATTGGTTTAAATACAAACGATCACAACACTTAGGTTACAAGACAAAATAACCTAAAGCCATACTAGCCGAGATATACTCGTAATACTTAGTAGGCTGTACAAAGTAGCCGATACATGAACAAAAAGATCTAAACAGAGTAGCTAGACAAAACAAAAGATCTATACAGTCTGCTAGCTGGGAATAACCCATAATACTTAACAGACTGTACAGTAGCTACAGTCATAACCCAGTCTAAGAACTGCTACTGGCCTCCTCTGGTAGCTCTGGCTCTGCAGGATCCTTAGCAGGTCCCTGCTGTCTCTGAAGCTCGATCATCTGAGTCTTGAGGCTCTTCACTATCTTTAGTGCCTCCACTAACTGTCTCTGTCTCCGATGGTCTGCTTTCAGCAGATCTGTAATCACCGTCTGTCTCCTACGGTCTGCTGCCTGCAACTCAGTGATCTCGGACTGCTGAGCCATGACCGTAGTCCGAAGTGATATGCCCTCGGAACGTACCTGATCGCAAGCATCCATCGACTGTGCCCAAGCGGCACGAGATACTCTGGCCTCCTCCTCCATCAGAAGGGCAGTGCGTCTATGGAATGGCCTATCCCTGTACAACATGTTGACTCGGGCTCTAAGTAGAGCTCGGTCATGTCGTGCATCATCCAGCTGAGAATATATGATCTTATCCTTCTGATCAATAGTAGTAACCAACTCAGTAACTCTTTGATTGACCCCCTCTAGGGTGGTCGGTGCAATCTTCTAGATGGCTCCTACAAGGTCATCCTATGTATCTGTAATACCATAGCCTAACTCTCTAGACGTCTGGCGTTCTGGAGCGGCATCTAACATATCAGCAAATCCATAAAGGTCTGCCCTAGCTGTGGCAGGTCTAACCTGCCTAGCAGCACCAGCTGCCGAACTCTTCCCGACCTCGTATCCAGGACCAGGAGTAGTACGACACGGCCTCTTACGAAGCGGTAAACAAATCTCAGGTATCTCAGTCTCATGAACAGGAGATGGTAGTGCATCTCTCTGTCTAATCCTAGCATCTCGGGATCCCAGAGATCCCTCAACATATGTAGGGCTATTGGGTGATAGTGATGGTATAGGTAATGGCGGAGAGGGTATCTGAGGAAGTGGTGATGATTATCAAGAGAGAGGTGATGGTGGTGGAGTAGGTAAGGCAAACAATCTCTCAGCAACTTCCTCGGAGAGGAACGGTGCCGGCGCCTGGGGTCGGATGGACATCCTAGCCGTGACGCGATAAGTAAGGTATGGGTCCTGGTCAGCTGAATAAGCAACAACTGCAGGGTCGGCAGGAGCTAAGTGCTCCTCCTCCTCTGCATCATCATCATCATCGTCTCCTCTGTCAGCAGGATAGTCGGCTGGATCCTCCTCAGGATCCTCCTCATCATCCTCCTCTAGGTCCTCCTCAGGGTCGGACTCTAGTATATAACCTGGTGACTGATGAGTAGGTGAGTCAGCAGCAGGCAGTGGTTGCTCCTCAGCCGGGAATACCTCATCGTCTACCGGTAATATTCCACAGCCGGGTGGGACATCGTCCTCTGGTAAGAAAACACCCGGGTAAAAGCTCGGAACAATGGTACATAGACAGGTGAAGGTGGTGCGTGCTCTGGCTCCTCAGGGCCAGGCACGTAATCTGGAGATGGTAGATCCTGAAAAATAGGTCTTCGGTCCTAGTGATACTATGTCAGATAGGTCCCTTATGGTCTTGGATATCTTAGTATACGTGGTATGTTGTTTAAATTACACCACACCTTTTTACTTTAAAACAAAGTTTAAAATAACCAAAAACGGAACTTTAGAATGCCAAAATATATGCTTGTTTTGCTAATTGTGTTGTGCAGGATCATATACTAAGAAAAATGACGAAAAACCAAAGCCAAAACGACAAAACCGAACAGGGAATGGAAAAGCGTGGAAAACACAAATCAAGACAAATCCAAAATCAAAACCTAAAGGCCACAAGTGAAGAAAAATAAGTTTAGGGACTAAAATTGCCAAGTCCCTAACTTATTTAATAAAGGAAAAAGAAGGAAAAAAAACTTGCAAGGGGTAATTCTGCCAAAATCTCTAGTATAACCACAAGGGCTGATTCTATCAATCTTCCAAAGTTATAAAATCATTAAGGACGTGTGATGCAAAGTCCCTCTTAACAATGAGGGACTAAACCTGTCAACTCCCCAAAAACACTTATAAACACATGGACTAAAACTACAACTAGAGCTATAACCATGAGGGACCATATTTGACAAACCCACAAACTTCACCCCTGGTTTTGAAACACTGTACATCCCTCCCACACCTTTCCCGCCAAATCCTAAACCCCACATCCTGTCAATGTCAACCTCGTTGACCTCCTCACAACACTCCAAAATCATCACCATAACTAAACCCTACCCCCCACATGGCCTTGTCATGCTGGCAATCCAAAAACCACACCAATTTTATCAAGGGTTTAGATAAAAAGGCCTTGGGCACAAAGGACAATTCCTAGGACCAGGATTTTTTTGTTGAGTTTCCACTCACACACAACACACAAGTCGTTTTCTGTGTCTACAAAAGAAGCACAAGGAAAGAAGTCAAGAGACCAAAAAAACCCTAGCTTATTTTTGGCTATAAAAGCCTTTGTAAGCCCTTGAGGCAAGGGAGAGTTTTTTTTAAGAGTTAGTTAGGTGTAGTTTTCTTTTAAAAGTTCAGTTTTTAAAGTTTTTTAAATTTCGACTTCCATGTACTTGTATTTTTAAGATTAATGAAAATTTAGTTGATGTTTTAATTTTTGTTCAAAATTCTTAAAGTTAAGTCTTTTAAAGCTCACTTAAACACCTTATAATTTTTTTTTTTTTATGTTTGAATTACTATATAAGAATTAAGAAATGAAAAACTAAAAGGAAAAGAAAAAAAAGTTACTACTGTTGATAGCTAAGGGATGAATGAGCAAACTTGGATGGCTCATTAGTATGCTTAGTATAGCTTATTTATAAGCTTGGGTAGGTTTTAGAGCTTATTTAGGTTGACTTCACTCCTGTTTTGAGCAAGGAGTTCAGGTATGCCCCTTTTAATTTTTTAGCTTATTTTCACTGTTTGCTTATTAGCTTATTAAAGTGCTTATTTCTCTTTGCTTTTTACTTCTTAGTTCTTATTATTGCATATTTGATACTTGTTTTCAAAATTTTGTGCTTAAGCTAGTCTTTATAAGTTTTAAAATTCGTTTTTAAAATCTAAAGGGGTGTTTGGGTTAAGTCTAAAATGGGTCAAAAAGGGAATGACATGGGTTGTGGCCACTTGGCTAACTTAGCTTAAGATATTGAGCTTGTTTAAGTCTGTTTTCAAAAGTTTTTTAAGTCCAAAAGTTGTTTTTCAAGTTTTCTAAATTGTTCTTTAAGATGTGGTTATTTAAAAGAATACAATGGCTATTTGGATAAGCATTGTTTCCGTAAACCTGAGTTTTGTCTCAAGATGTGTCATTTGTGAGTATCATAAATTAGTGGTTAAGACTAATGGGTGTCCCTTGCATTTGGTTATAAACTGTCAACATTTTTTAGTCTTTCAAAGGGTCAAAATGTGCCCCATTTTCATTCTCAAAAATCAGAAGGTAAATTAGAGTTTTAGGTTCTAAAACTTTGTGCACAAGTTTATTTCATGGTATTATGCATCTGTTTTAACTAAGTTTTTGATTTTGAGCTTATTGGAGAGCTTATTTTTAAGCTAACTTGTTCACAAAAACCTTTGTTAACTGCCCTGGTGCTAGACACCTTTTTTCAAGCCAACTCTTCTAGCTTATTTAGCCTTAAGCCCTTAGTTCTTTTGGCTTTTCTAGAAAGCCAATAAGCCCCTTTAATAAGCCCTAGCTTTTCAAACCTTAGTTTGGCCCCTAGGTAGCTTAATTTTAAGTGCAAAGTAGGGACTTGACTGTTTATTTAGCATAGTGTAGGAAACAGCTTATTTTTGTGCCAGCTTATTTAGTTCTTTTTAAGTGTTGTCTTAGTGTTCTTTCTTGCTTATTAGGATTCTTTGTGGGTTGTGATAGCTTATTGTGCCCTTTGCTTGCTTATTGTGTGCTAATAGCCAAGAAAAGCCAACATTTGTCGTTAAGCTTATTTAAGCTTTCTTTCTATTTAAGCCCTTGTTCAGCTTATTTAGTTGCTAGCTTTTAATTCATAATGCTTATTTAGCTTGGTTTTCTGTTTGTCTTAGCTTATTAGTCCTTTCCATTGCTTATTGTGTGCAAGAAAAAGCCAACATAATTCACCTGCCAGTACTAACTCAAAGTGAGTACTGCTGTTGTGTTTAAGCAAACTTCTGGCTTATTGGGTTTCTTTCATTTGCTTATTTTGTTCCTAGAAGTTCTTATTGTGGACCTTGTGTTAAGCTATTTTTGTGTGTGCTCATTTCAATTTTCATTGCTTCTATTTGTTTCTAAGAGCTCAAAGAAAAGTCATTTAAGGCCTTAGCTTATTTAAGCTTCTGTCCAAACAAAAAAGCCCTTTTTCAGCTTATTTTTAGCTTTTCTCAAAAAGTTGTAGTTATAAAAATTGTTAAGCTCAAGGAGCTTAACAAGTTTGTTTGAAAAAGTTTTTGTAAAAAAAAAAGGGAGATAAGGGGAAACCCGGGTGAGCAAGACTCGAACCCGGGCCTCAACCCTCAATACACCCCTTTTATAACCAAGCCCTTACCGCTGTGCCCTTGGGACTTCTACGTTAGAGTCCCAAGTGGTTTAGTATTTAACCTTGTTTTAGCCCTTTAAGCTATAAGCTCTTTCGAGCTTATTTTCGGCTTATTTATAAGCCGAATTTTGGGTTTCTTATTTTTCTTAGGATAGTATTAGTATAAAGTAATTTTAGTAATTTTTTCAGAATTTTTAAAAATAGTTTAGTATTTTTTATAATTTAATTTAGTTAAAAGTTTTAAAAATTCATAAAAAATACAAAAATTATCAAAAAAATATTTTTCTTTTTTAGAAAATTTTCTTTAGTCATATTTTACGTAGGAAAAATAGAAAAATTTTCGTAGGGTTATTTTTGTAAACTTTTGTTTTTTAAAGAACGGGTCTCGGGTACGGATCTTGTCTTGACTCGTTTTTGGGTCAAACGACCTCCGTTTTCAGTCTAGTCTTTTTCATTCTTCATTATTAGTCCCCTAGAGTAGTTTAGAAGTAAAAATTTCTTTGTAGGGTTAATTTTTAAGATTTTAGGTTTTTGACCCTTGATCAGACTCAGGAACATATCCTGGTGAATCTGCAGTGGGTGAGGCAGCAGCAGGTAGTGGCTGCTCCTCGGCCGGGAGTATCTCATCCTCCTGTGGTATGTACTCAGGGTACATCGGCTCAGGAACAAAGTCCAGTGGGGGAGGTGACTGCGGCTCCTCGGGGCCAGGTATGTAGTCAGGCGATGGTGGAACCTCATAAGCAGCCATTATGTAAGCATATGGGTCCTCTGGCATAATAGGTGGTCCATCGACTCCTGGTGAACCGATGTCTGAATCGTCCTCGGATACTGATGTGTATGTAACTGTAGAATGCTCAGAATCTGACATGATAATATCTGAAATCAAAATTAGCTTATATAAGTATACTAATATAAGACTCTTATAGTAATATACATTTATATCATAACATGTATATCAATCATGAATATCAATCATGCATGCATCTAGCCTAACCGACTAATGCACAATTAGTGTATGTATGTCCCGTGAAAACCCCTTTGTATGAATGCAATGTTTGAAAATGGTTATAGTCCAGCAAAAACATTTGACCTGGTTCTCTATAACCTTGGCTCTTGATACCAATCTGTAACACCCCCAAATTGGGTCGCAGCGGAATAAGGGTCCGGGGCGTGTTACTTCTCAGATCAACAACACAAGATAATATAAGAACGACCAAAAAGTCGTTTAAAACTGATACATTGGATTTAATAAAGTATGTGTTACAAAAGCCCGAAGCTTTACTTGTTTACTTGTTATTATTACAAAGATTTCCAGCCCATAACAGATATACAAAATGTAATGCGACTAAATCTTTAATGCATGACTTCATAATATAACCACCAATGTATCCTTCGCACCTCGTGCTTAATGACCTCCTGAAAAACATTGCATTTAAAAACGTCAACATAAAGTTGGTGAATTTCATAGGTTTATGTAAATGTATATGCAGGACCGCAAGACTTTCCCAGTGATAATGCAACAGATGCAGACATCACAAAATGTAATTACGTTTTCCTAAGCTCATGACACCGAAGCTCGACATAAATGAATACAATATATAAATATTGCCTACATTGCCCGTGACGATGTTCAACCCGTAACATCCAAAATCCGACATGATATACGTTCGTTTCCAGTGATAGCTAGTCACCCGAACGGGGAGGTCAATCCCAAATAGATCTATCTATAATCATTCGCGCTCACATTCCAGTAATTGACAGTTCATGATTCATGGGCATAGTGGGTTATCGCTACTTAGGCAAAACGTAATCATAATAAAATGTACACTTGCGTCCAATTTGTAAAACATGCATATGTTTCTCACCCCAAAAACTTGTAAATCAATAATTGTAAAACATGGGGCTATGAACTCACCTTGAGTGAGTAAATAAAATATCCCAAATAAAAACGCGTCACGCTAACGCCCGAATGCAACCTAGATATTATAGGTCGAATCAGTATTCAAGTACGTTGTCTAACAACCACCATATATAATCCTATATAGTTATCATCGTACTATCGTTCGGGCTATCATAATTTAAGAGGTCATGACATGACGTACGAGGAGCTAGGACACTTTAAATCGTAAATCCAACAGCTCGTCAATACGCCATCCGAAGAGGCCTCATTATGAAATTCCCTAGTAATATAGCACTTTGATAACTAATAACATATATATTTCTATATAGCTATATCACCATCTAATCGTTTAAGTGAAATCGTATTTATAAAGTAAAAACGTTTATAATTACGCTTTAGTAAAAATGGACATAACTTTGTCGTTTTTAAGCCCGTTCTTTCTTTTTTACGCCCACGCTTTCGTAGTAAGACGAGTGATCATAAAATCACATTTAGGGATCATAAAATTATATTTTTAGGTTTTTGAGATTCTATGATGAATAGTGTTTTTACTGTTCATAACAGCTATATAATCGTTTACTTTTAATTAACGTAAAACCCGTTTTTGCCGTATCTTATTCGTTATAGCTCCGTTTTTAGCAATTTTTTCGAACACGTTCTCGTAATTGAAAGTTTTATCATATTATTGATGTTTATAAAGTATAAGTTTCTGTAATGAATAGTACTTTTTTTAAAATTTTTTTTATAAAAGTATTAACTATTGTAAACTTGTAAATAGCGTATCTTCTTTGTTATTAATCGGTTTTTCGAGTTCTTTATGACCCCTCGATCCTTGTGACATGTAGTATTTTATAAAATCATAAAACATATATGTAAATTTCGAATTACAAACAGCCCCTAAGATATTTTTTCCAAAATGTGTTTAAACTTGTTTTTTTTAGGACTTTTTTAGCTTTACACTTTTGTTACAAACCATTAGAACCCTTAATATCATACTAGTCTTATCAATTATATTAGGAAATTAGGTTATGTTTTGTTCATGTGAGTCCAGATAACAAGATTAACATGTTCTTTTTTACCATTTTTACTTGTAACTCATAAGTTGACTTTTTAGAAACCTAATTTGCACTTAATCATGTTTTACTTTAGCCATCACTGTTTACATACACTTTTACATACCTTTTTACATCTTATATTAGCATCCATTATGGCATGTAAAATAAGTTCACAAAAACATTTCGACAATAACGTAGAATACATTTTACATATTCACGAGTACCTAGATGGTGGATTTTTGCTAATATAACATATGAACACAAAAATTCTTAGAATGAATGATTAAGCTTTTATATATAACCCTTGTGTGGATGATGTTAGAGATGCATAATAACAATCACACCTTGTGATTAAAGCCTCTTGCTTGAAAAATTAGATGAAACCCCTATTTTTTACAAAAAACCTAATCTTGCAAATTACTTGTTAAAACCCCTGTTCAAAGCTCTAACCAACCCTTCAACTCTTTTAGTAATACCTTAAGTTATGATCTGTAAAAACTATATGGTGATAACGAAAATCAAAGTATGATTGTGTATTATAGGGGTTTTGAGCCTAGTGGGTTAGGAGAGAGACAAGAAGCGTTTTGTGATTTGTGTTAATTGTTGATGTTGATATGAAATGTTCTGAAAGGAAAGAGTGCATGCATGCTATTTATAGTGAAAATATCTTATTAACCTAACCATGGTCACTTTCTAACCCTTGCACAAGGTTAAATAGCCAAGTGGTTCATGGTGTAAGAGTTGGTTCCCTAGATCTTTCTTAATATCTAGATATTATGGACAAGTTGCTAATTCTTGGTCCTATCATCAAAATTTCGGCACATATACATATATGTGATGTTATTTTGATTATTTTGGGTATTGGGTATAATCGTGGGTATTCGTTTAAGCGTAGTTAGGTTTTGGTGCTTCCGGGAATGCCGAAACGCGTTTTATCGCGAAACGTAAGCATTTTACGTAGCTAATAAAAATAAGATGAACAAAGTTATTAATTATCCTCATAATAATCATATAACACTTGCTTGATGTAAACATTTAATCGTTTAATGCCCGTTTACATTGAATGATCATTTTTAGTTTACGCGATTTAACTTAACGTTTACGGTTTAAGAGTAAACGCGTAAAACCCTAAAAATAAATTGTGAATTACATAATGTCATACAATGACCTAAAACACGAGGTGTTATAGTTGTCCTCATTTTTGTTCCTTAAAGCTTATTAGGTATAAGTTTAAATCTGTCTTTAGCTCATTTTTTAGGGTAGCTTATTAGTGCTTTTTAAGTCCAAGCAGTTTAGCTTATGTCTAAGTTTTAAAAAAAAACAAGTCTGTCACTTCTTTTGGCTTATTTCTGGTTTAATTTTAGTTTTCATAAAAAGTTGCTTTTTCAAAAGTTGCTTATTTTTATATCTAAAAGCTTTTAAAAAAATAAAATTTCAAAAATAAAATGTTTTGTCAAAAAGTGAGTCACAGGGTTTCGAACATGTTCCCCTTTACACACCCAACGTATTTAACACACACACATCACCAACTGCCCTGGGGTCTTTTTCAATTATAGGTTCAGTTTACTTAATATTAATACCTCTTTTGTCCAGTATGCTTATTAGTGCTTATTTGCTTTTTAACTGCTTAATCGTTCAGCAAAATTTATAGTTTTTATTTTTCATAGGTTCTTCATAGTCTTAAGTATTTTTCATGAATTTTTTAGATTTTTATAATTTAGTTTAATATTTTTTATGCATTTTTTAGAGTTAATCTATTTTTAATTCATATTAAATAAAATAAAAAACAAAAAAATATAATTCTTTTTCTGAAAATTATTTTTAGTCATTTAGGATTTATTAAAATTAAATTTGCGTTCGTAGGGGTTAAATTTGATATACTTGCTTAAATGTCGCGTTTTTAATTTCCCGTTAACGTTTTCATGCTTTATTTCTTAAGTGATTTAAATGCTTCTATTGTTTACTTTTTTTACATGTTTTATACGTTTTTATTAGTAGAATTAGAAATCAAAATCAAAATCTCTTGATGACATTCAAGCTCGATTCCTGACACTCCCATGAATTTCCATTCACCTCTTGCCGAGGAGAACGATACCCGTGTTGATTACTTTTTATTCTTTCCTAAGGATAATTTGTAAGATACTTTGCTTACGTATACGTATATGTATTTCTATAAATATATATATTATATAACTGAGGGTTTATTTGATAAACGTGTAAAAATCGTGCATATCAAAATGGCGCCGCTGCCGGGGAGAGGTGTAGCGATTTTTACGGGATTGTTCGTATTCGAGTATTGAAGATCCTTTCCCCGTGAAAGTTTTTGTTTTATTTTATATTAAAAATACAAAAATATTTTACACTTCTATTTTTATTTTATTTTCTTTTAATATTGAAAATAACCGTGTGTTAATTGTAAATCGGCTCAACTTTAGTAAACAAACTTTAAGAGAGGTATAAGGAGGGTCAATCCTACGAACTTCAACCCAAAAGGAGAAGGTTTTTAAAATGCTTCGCGCTTACCCGCTCCTCCGCTTCTTTGTGCGTTTTCTAGAGAGCTACCGTGCACATTTAACTTTCGGTTACCAAAAATATTTTTCTTATGTATAAAAATTTATAAATAATCTTCTCTATCCTCTTATCCGTTTAATTCTTTTTTCTTATCCCTCTGTATTGTATAATTCTAATGTCGTCATACCTCTATTGTGAGTGTGTTACTTGTGAAAGAACGTTTGATAGCACATTTTGTCAACAATGTTATTACTATCGGTGTGGAAATACTCTTAGAAATTGATTTTGTTCGGAATGCAATTCATACGTTAATTCGAATTCTTTCAACAATTCTCCAAATTTTTCTTACCTACCTCCACAACCCTCGACAAACTCTTATGAATTTTGTGGTAACAATCATTACTACGGTTCCGATTGTACATCACGAGTCCCGCTTGTCTATGAGCCAGAACTGTATAACAATCAAAACTGTAGTAATAATTATTATCCACAAGATTCACGGAGTTTACCACAACAATTTTGTTATGAGAACTGCGGGGGTCCTCATGAGACTTTTCAGTGTCAACCGATGTACCAAAATTTCTATAATTCTAATTCTTCCGGTTTTGACCAATTTCAACCCCCGCAGTTTCCCGTCATTCATCAACCTCCTCAAGAAGCAAGTGCGGAAATTTTGCAAGCAAGAGAAAACCTAATGAATTCGATACAAACCTTTTTAAATAAGTTTAATCGTATATCTTTTAGAGAAACGCCAAAGGTTTTATTGCTAGCTTGGGAAATGTTTTTTGAAATTAAGCAAGCTTGTAGAGAAAAATATCATCAACCAACAGATGTACAAGAATTACTTCATAAACTTCTTAAAGATTTGCAACTTATAAGTGAGGAGCTGGCAGATTATATTAACACTCCAAACTGGAATCGTCATGCCTTCTATGATGATGATGATGACGAGGAGTATACTAATGCAAACACACCCGACTTATCAACCGAGGAGCCCGATAACTCTCTAAGTATGGGGGACAAGCATCTTGACACTATTCCAAAAACGTAATCGGACGAAGTAATAAAGTCTAGTGTTGAGGACCTTGTCCCAATCCCAAGTGAGTCTGAGGGTATTTTCGACAATATGTGTGATGTGCCTTTTTCTGATAAAAATCATTTTGATGCCGAGTCTGATCTTATGGAATCTTTGCTTAATCGAGATACTTCTATTGTTTATTCTCCTAAGATCGACTCCTTTCTCGAGGAGTTCACTGGTAAACTCGCTCCTACCAGTCCAATTCCACCGGGAATTCATGAAGCTGAGTTTGATCCAGAAAAAGATATTTGTCTCGATGACTAATTGTTTTATGATGATACTTCAAGTGATGACGATTCTTTTAAGGACATCGATTATGTTAAGGCATCGCCTCCTGATTCTGAGCTCGTCAGCTTAGAAGAGGTGGAGGATGATATTCTCCGTGACAAATTATCGAATATCTATCTTCTTATTGCTAAGATTGAATCGTTAAATGACAACCCCACTCCATCTTTTCTCTCTTTTTCTAATAATTCTTTACCCGAATTCGAGACTTTTAGCCATCATACAGAAGAGACGAGGAGTGGCAGTACAACTACTCATGCTGATAATTCTCTTCCTGAGTATGATTCGATTCATTTTGAGATTGAGCCCGATAAGGGTGAGTTGTCCAGAGTTGTAATGGAAACTATTTTTGGCGATATTGATGAGATCGATGCTTTTCTTGATATTGACGTTTCTACGGATTTAGAGGATGGTTATCATGACTCGGAGGGAGACATTATCTATCTTGAGAGTTTGCTTATAAATAATACTATCCCTAATCTCTTCCCCGAGGTGTTTTTCGATCATGAACCAAAGTGCTTAAAGGATGAACCTAACAATTTAACAAGTATGGTCAAAGTTTTCGACCCCGAGATTCTAGAGAAAATTCTTTCTCCAACATATGTGAGATTATCCTTTGAGGATCGCCATTATCTTTCCTTCACATATGTTATCCAAATCTTTCTTTCTTATTTCACCTATCTGGTTGATTCTCCTTCTCTTCTCTCCTGCGGGAGTGAAGACACCATTTTTGATCCCCGCATCTCTGCTTTTCATTTTTCTTCCCTTAATCTGGTGGTATCTCATCGGAGTGGAACTTTCACATACTTTAATGTTTATTTAAACATCTTAAATAAAAGTCTGATGGAGATTTTCTCTTCCACCTGCTTCAACCCTAATATCCCGATGATATGGGGTGAGTCAAGCTAGAGACTTGCACAAAAACAAGCTCTTCGTGGGTGGCAACTCATACTTATCCTTATTATTAGTATATTAGTATAATAATGAATAAGTGTGATGTGAGGAGGCTCGCCTCTTTCTTTCTCATGTTTCGTGTTTTGTGGTTTTATGTCCAGGATTTCTCAGATTTTAAAGACTCTCGTGCTCGGTGTTTTGTCCATCATTCACTCGATCTTCTAATCCTTAGCATGCTTATATTAGGAATCCGATATCCTTGATCTTATTAACGTTTATCTATTAGCATACTTAATAAACGGCTTTAGATTTGCGTAGAGACCCCTTTATATTTAGAATATGCATTGAAATTAGTATGGGGGTGTCAATCTCACATTGAGGACAATGTGTAGTTCTAGTATGGGGGATAATCTATCGATTTGATCATACATGCAGTCGTTGTTTTCACGTAATCCCATTTTTACTACCAAAATTTAAAAAAAAATTCAAAAATATTGTATTTTATGCAAAAAAAAGTGAAAATTCTAAAAAAATAAAATAAGTGTTTTGTCACAATGTTTGACTTTCTTGCTGGGTAGAATAAGAATAAATTTTGACTCGATCGAGCATGTAGAGCTCTAGCTTGTCCCTTAACCGTTATAAACTTTAGCTTTTGCTAGTCTTTTATACAAGAAGCTATAAAACACGAATTCTAGCTTATCCAAGCCAAGATTTTGCAAGTTTCCATAATAGACTTTAAATATGCAAAGCTAGTTTATTAGGCTAAGCATTCGCTAATTTCTTTCTTAGAGAATTTAAATTGCGAAGAACGAGAAATGATAGTGTTAATTATAAGTTTAGATGCTAAACATGGAATAGTTGGATTTCTTTAAGGCTCATAAGTATTAATTATGGCTTTTTCTCCCATTAGCTTGTTTCACTTTTATATAAATATGGTTAATAAATAAGGTTGTCCGGTTCAATTTAATCTTTAGTGACTTCCCACTAGCTTGAAAGACGATGTAATCAAGATAGGTACACATCGGGATTTGAAATTTTGGCATCACATAAACAATTACTTTACTTATGCCTTAAAGAGCCTTATGGTATATGGTGTAAGTAGAGTTAATACTAAAATTATTTGTGCCTTAAAGAACCTTAGAATATATGGTATGAATAATGTTTTATTTGTACCTTAAAGAGCCTTAGGGTATATGGTATGAATAAAATTTATTACTTGATTTATGTATTAAAGAGCCTTCGGGTATATGACATAAGTTAAGTCAAGAAGCCTAATAAAAGCCAAATTTCGATCACCTTGATGTGGACCTCATCAGTTTTCAAGGATAGGGGTAGAAGCTAATTTTTATCTTTAACCGACCCGCTTTCTTTTTGGATTTAATAAATATCGAAATCAGTCTTAAAGAGCCTTCGGGTATATGACAAAAATAAAATCTTAAGATATAAATTTAGGAATAAGGGAGGAAAAGTAATACACAACTAGTATTTATGAGTAGTGTTAGCATTATGACTTGCATTTAACAATGATCTCGTTTTTAAGCTTAGTTTGGGAAAGTGAAAAATTGGGAACGATGAATTTATCCTTTTTGGGCATTTTAGGATTCAAGTGTTTCTTATTCCATGACTCTAATAGTTATGAAAATAATGAAAGTCTAAAAATTTTAGTTATCTTGCTTAAGAGAAAAAACAATAAAAATTACAAAAAGGAAAATTACAAAAAAATATGTGTATCAATAAATGGTAAAACGGGGCGTTTCTTAACTATTGATTTTTTAATCTCCTTAAATGAGCACTTAGATACTTTTCGAGGTGATTAGTTTAGGGGGATTGAAAATTTTGTTTTAAGCGTGTATAACATTGCGTGAGGACACGACAATAGCTTAGTATGGGGGATTTTGGTATGTGTGTAAATACACATACCTTTTGCCAAATAAAACGAGCTAAAAAGACTAAAAATGACCAAAATCAGATAAAAATGCATTGTAATTGTATGTTTTGTGATTTGTGTCATGTAGGTACAGATATTCATCAAAAAGGACAAAAACGTAGCCAAAACGGACAAAAATGGAAAGAGGACAAAAAATCAAAGCCGAAGGCGTACCCATATTCTATGAACCAACCCGGGCCCACTTAATGGGCCGGGTCAGCCCACGACTTAGAGAGCTAGGTATCATAACACAGTAACATCGAAAAAGTGCAGTCACGTCAGAGCTACATCAGCTTTAACATTTCAACACCAACTCACCAAATACCCTCTAATCATAACACTCTATAACACCACCTTTTGAGACCCACCTTTTTTTCATTTATTAAAATAAACTATTTTTAATTATCAAATTAAAATAAAAAAAACTTTTTTTTACTTATGAAAGCCACAAGTCAAAAAGAAGAAAAATAAAAACCACAAGGACCAAATTGCAAACACTGTGCACATCTTCATATTTATATAGATAAGGCATCATCTTCAACCTCACACACACACACAAACATTGTGCGCGCACACATAGTGAAAAACATACACACTACACACACAATCAACACACACATAAAAACTTATTTAAAATGGAAAAAAAAAGAAAAAAAGAAAAGAAAAATGGTGGCGTTGCAGCGTTGGTGGGTTAACTTTGGACCCAACGCCGTTGGGACAATAACGCCGGCGGTATCATACGCCGGCCAACACTGTGCCAGCTAGGCATAACGCCGGCTCTAGCGTTATGATACATAACCCTCTACTTACTAAACATAAACAACTATATTTTATAACTTCTTTTGTCTAACTTAAAAAAACAATGTACTACATTTCACTTCTGGTCTGGTGTTTACAATAATACATGTTCCAATAAGAAAAGATACTTTTGAAAATGGTTTTGGGAAGTGTCAAAGGTTTCAAAAAGATGAAAGCTAATAGATAATATAAGGATTAATGTTCTAGTTTCTTGCATTACACACCGTTACTTGTTCACAAAAACACACGTACACACTACCGATAAACTAGTATGTTAATTTTATCAGTAGCAATGTGTTTTACATATGTCCTTACAAGTTTTAGTTGTTTTAATCTATTTTGACTGAGAAACATGCGCATTTATATGTTTGATAGAGGTGTAATTTCGTACAATTTTAATGGTCATTTAGCCTTAAAAGCATATAGTTTGAATAATTTATTGCCTTCAATCGTTTTTTAAGTTTCAGGTACTTTGGATGCTTACGGAAAAAATACACGTGATCTTGCTCGATTTAGCGAAGAATTGAATAAAAAAGACAAAGTTAAGATTCATGACCGGCATCCGTGATATTGTCACCAAATGTGGCTAAAAAGCGTAAAAATAAGGAAATTCGTGACACTGCATGTTTTGGAGGCGGCCTCCTTTACGTCGTCACAAGCTTTAAGCGACACCGTCACAACTTACACAGTACGACGCTACACTAAGGTGGTGGACGAATTTACCAATAACGATGTCGAGGTGACGGCGTTACAACCTCTACCCGACGCTGTCATCACGAACCAATAACTACACATAATTTCTCATTTTTGTCATAATCAATGTAGAACTTTTGTGTAACTCTTGGGAGCTTAACCTAAAACGATTTTAGGGTTTGTTTTAAGTACTTTTCACCCATGAACTCATGTGTATAAAGGAGATGAGTATTTTTCTTAATCAAATTATTATGCTTACCCTTAATTGTGTGATTATGTCTTGTTCTTTCTTCTCTAATTTCATGCTAGGCTAAATTGATTAAAGTTTACTTAAGATTGCATAAAACCTAGTTAAGTTTAGCTGTTTTCTATAGTTTTTGTTGGTGAGTGTGATTATTGTTTTCTTACGGATTGATTTGGTCTCCAATATTAAACTCGTGAGATAACTGTTTATAGTTGAACTAAGAACCACGTAAACCTCGGATAAAATTTGTTTCTTTTTTAGATAATAATACATGTTAATACAAATAATGTCTAAACACGTTATTTACATTTGTTAGGAATAAGAAAAGTGTCGGTTACTAGGTCGTATTTCTATGTTTAGTCATTGGCGGTTATGTACGTTATGTGAACATGTAATATCCCACATCATCTCTTTAGGTAAACCTAAGAAGGCTTCAATGCCTATAAATAGACAAGGATAGGAGGATGTGGGATGGTGATTTTCCATGTCAAATCGCACTTAGAGAAAGAAAAACAAGATACTAATTGAGCAGTTAAGATGTGAAATTAAAGTAGTGACATATTCAAGAAACACAATTCACCCAAGTGACTTATCCATAAAGGTAGCGCCATTGTCAAAACCGTAGAATGAAAAGAAGCTACTGAGGATCACATATTAACATCTCCACAAAATACAATAAGGGTCAAATTTAAAAATGTTGTTAACACGATAACCCTAATTATTAAACACACAGAACTATATTTTATAACTTCTCTATTGTCTAACTTAAAAAAAACAATGTAATACGTTTCACTTCTCGTATGATCTTTACAATAATACATGTTCCAATAAACAGAGATACTTTTGAAAATGTGACATGACAATTTTGATTTTTTTTAAATTGCAATATTTTACTTTGAGCGTATACGTACTTGAATTAACCATAAACGGGAGGCTATCCCGCGTGCAACAAAAAACGTCTTTGAACGCACACTAACTCTAGACTAAGTTTAGTCTACTCATAAAAAGTATTTTATGATCATCATGAGCACATTTATAATTTATATGCATAAGGTTTAAAAACTTTTATGTAAGTCACGTAAACTTGCATTTTGATACATGCACGCACAACTTACCTAACACTTCACCACCTTTCTTATATGTATATACCTACATACACTTATATACTTCAAAATAAACATATTTCCTCTCCTTAAACCCTTCCAAAACCGGACATATATGTGTAGTAGACAAACCATTCTTTTTCTCTTGATAAAACACATTACTCCTTTCATGCTTAGCCTTAAGACTCTAATACAAGATCACATGCCCCCTCCTCCCATCCTTTTCCTTGATCAGCCCTCAAAAGCTCCCCCACAACAACCCAAGAGGATTTGATTAATTAAGCAAGACACACCCTTATGACTCCATAAAGCCATTCAAACTTTACCCTAAATAAAGTTACAATAGAAAGGAACTTGTGACTAGTTTTCAAACTCATAAACACACACTCTCTCCCCTTTATTTTTGGTAGAAACAAGCTAGAAACAAGAGTTTTAAAAAGTGATATTAAGTGTTCTTGCAAGGATTTGATCTTGGGTATAAGTTAGCAAGGGTTTGGAAGCATTAAAACTAGGGTTTTTAAGATTTCAAGTTAAACTTGATAACATGAGATGACAAGAACCGGAAATCTAGCCATGATAGCAAGTTCTAACTTGATATCATGGGATGTGATCTTAGATCCTTACTCCCCACAGGGAGTGAGCTTCTATTATGGCTTTTTAGCTATGGTATTAGGCGTGAGACACACTTGATTATTTGATTCACACTTAAGACATATCTAGCATTTTTATTGGAGGAGTTTATTACTGTGAATGAAGAATAGGTAAATTCCCTTTACGGGTTCATTTCACTTAGGGATCATAGGCTAGGCAAGGATGCGTTTTTAAGCCTAGTGAAACCTCGGGTAGCTAAGTTAGTAACATTGCACCTTGGAGTAGGTTAAAGAATCCACAAGACTATATCAAGGATAACTTACCTTCTTTCTACTGACTAATTTTCTAATTGTGTTATAACACTTTTCTCCGCAAGGTTTTCAATCTAATTTCTTTAAAATTGTCTTTCATCGCTAATAAACTGCTGTTGGGAACGATCTCGGATTTACAAATCCTACACTATATATACATGACCGGTTTCTCTGCGCGTTAGTACGTTGTAGACCATAGGTAGTCGAGTTTTATAAATTTAAAACTTAAAATTTAATTTAAACAATTATACGCATCATATAATTAGCATATATGATGGCATATGATACTTCAAAAGATATCATGAAGCACTTAATTTGCAAGTCACAAAAAGACATTCTAGCCCTTAAAAAATTTTAAAGGCACTTCTAGGTGCAACCAACCTTGATGTGGCCACGCTAACCTTCTAAAAAGGAGGGTTTTACCTGGTTTGAGTTTATGTGGCGGTGGGTCCAAACCCCATGGGTTAGTCGGCCAAAAGATCAAAAACCATGGTTACCTAACTAAAATTTAGAAGGCGTGACTTCAACTTAATCATATAAAAGCATAAATTATAACCACATATGAGACTTTAAAGGATATTACACAACGCTTATAAACACAAATCATAGAAAATGTATACAACCAACACCCATGACTACATATCAAAGTTCAAACGAATGCTTATTATAAAGGGAAACCTTTGCTCACCAACTATGTAAGTCTCAGTTCAAGTATCCTGTCGGTGTCACTTTCTCCTACATAAATAAAAGAACAAAGATTTAATAACGAATATTTTCCAACAGACAACATCACATTAGGCAACTATAACCGAAAGACCAAAATGGCACAACAAACTACCAAACAGTGTACGCATTAATCCATAAACTGAAATTACCACTAAATAAACGACATAAGATAAGGAAATAAACCGTTTAACCCAAATGCTTATTAGAAAGGGAACTGTTTTCTCACCTAGTATGTAAGTATTATCCCAAGTATCCTCTCGGTGTTATTTTGTCCTACATATATGAAAGAACAAATATTCAATAACGATTATATGCTAGGAAACAACACCGCATGACCTATTCACAACCAAAAGACAAAAATAGCATAACAAACTACCAAATCACATGGACAAAATGCACACATCAACACGTTACATGAAATAAAAAATTGTTTTTTGTCGAGCAAACACCCATTTTGAACTCACTTGGTCTTCGGAGTCTGATCCCTAGTCTGATCCAACAACAAAATCTAAAAAAGCTATTTCATGATATTTGAAAGTTAGAAAACACATACTGAAACTTAAGAAACCAGAATCCTCGACATTGACTTATACACATGATAGAGAATTAGAGTGTATAACCACATATACGAATTTAAATGATATCACAAAATGCTTAGAACCACAAAATATAAAAAATCTGCAAAATCTGAACGTCTGCCACAAATTTTAGACTAAAAAATGATTTTGAAATAAGAAGTCACTATAAACTTAAATACATCCTAGAAAATCAGAGCGATAACCACATAAACGTATTGAGAGGACGTCACAAAACAAAAGTATGACAACGTAGATGTATTCGTAAAAGATATAATTGATTAGATACGCTATCACAAAGAGCCATAAATCGAAACGTAACAGCAGAACAGCGCACGTCTAACTAATCCCATACTAACAATCAGTAAACACAAAAATACTACTTAAGACTTTCCATATATGATCGAACATGATAAAAAAGAGAACATAGCACCACACATCATCCCAAGACAGAGCGCCAGATTATAAAAATACAATCCGCACTACCATACATGATATCAAATATACAAAGCATTGTACGTTAAAAATTAATCTATAAAAACTCAAACCAAGCCAGATAAGCTAACACAGAAGCCCTAGTCCTGAGTAAGAGTAAAAGAGACAAAACATGAAAATAAAAAAACACTGCAAATACAAAATGACTTTACCAATAAGAAGGACGTGAATGTAAAAGGATTGGGAATGGAATGAGTACACAGAGCAGAAGCGACGTATGCATATTTTGTGTAGCTGAAACGTGCCATCAAGACATCCATATGTGCAACAACAAGAAAGAAATGACCCAACAGAAGCCGAGCTATCCATAAGATGTAACTGAAAAAAGAGATTATTGAGTAAACTTCCAGATATAATGTAAAAATTAGTTTGTAACGTAACCGGCCAGCGTCTATGCCCCAAAAAGACAAATGGCTAACACACCAAACAACTTGCAGAAAACAACAAAAGCAAAAACAACCAAAAGTTTTTTTTTCTTTAATACTATCAAAATAGACATCGTCCAACACATATAAAAATAGTAATATAGAGTAGACGATACCCACCAAACAGTGTTTGCGCGCGTATTTACAATTATTATCATTAGTTTAAAAAATACCCACTTTAACATACTTTGTAAGTGTGTAATTGTATGATGATATGTTTTTTGTATCTATAAGTTATAGTGAAGAGTTATCCTTTTGACTTTGAGACCGTATTCGACCAATTCTTACCCACACTCAAATATATGGGAGGTGATTGAGACACTCAACTGTACAAACAATCAAAATACACTGTAAACATTGTAAGTATGTAATAAATAAAGAAATCGTCATGATCAAAGTCATTTCTCCAAATATATACAACAAAGGAGGTTTTAAACTCCAAAACATTTCCTCTCGATTTTTAAAGAAGGACTATGAAAGAATATAACACTATAAATAATAGAAAAGTAAGAGAAGATGCTTTTTGTTCTAAGATAGATGAAAGAAAATAAAAGTAATCTATAAACATGTTTTTAATTGGAGGAAAAAAAAAACGTGTTTAAATTACATGTAAGCACTATTAAAAAAAAAGAAAAAAAAGAGAGAAGGGGAAGTTAGTTAAAGGGATAGGTATGGTACAGAGAAAGCTCTCCTCTCCTACATGACACTTTGTTCACTCTCCTCAGTTCTTGCGGGAAGTAAGAAAAAAGACAAAGCACATAAATGTATATTATAACTAAATGGAGAGTGGTGAGGGCTAAATGGAAGAGGATAAATGTATATTTATGAGTGAAGAGGTATTTTGAAGTATAGGTTAAGATGCATGCATCCGTGTGAGACTTAAATAGGACTTGAACTCTCACCATACCTATCCCACACATTTAATGCGTGTAACAACATTTGTGGATTCGACCTTAATTGTATTTTTGTGAGATATGTGATCCATATAGAAATCTTTCTTTCTATGTTATAAACAATGCTTCCTTTATGGCTAAGTGTACCTGGGGAAAATTGTTTGTTTTCTTGAATACTAAAGTTTATAAATCTTTGCACGCGGATCATATACATAAATCAAATTTATTTAGAATTTTTAGTTTTAATATACAGCATATAAAGAAATTTTTCCCGGTGTTTAATGTTGTGGTAATTATGAATACAAGTACATCGTAATAATTATGCACGCGATTAACATAAAAAATTCATATGTTAGTGAATGGATTAATGATTTGTAAAAATTGTTGATGAAAGATTTAACTATGTTTAGACATGACATGATGTATGAGATAGATGTTGTTGCTCAAATTTTTAGCCTATTAATAGCTTTGTAAACAATATTGCTTTAAGATATGTTGATTTCGTATATCCTGATATAAATTTTATAATGATTTTACTTGAACGATTGTTATTTATAACCGTGTATATTTATTTTTCATATCACAGTAACTTGTACTTACATCTTATATTTATATTCTCGTTAATAATAGTTTAGTATACAGATCGATTAATATTTTATAAAGATTTTTGTTGGATGAAAAAAATAATTTTGTTAAACTGACATGTGTTGAGGTTGATGTTGTTTTTATATTTAACTACTAGTATCATGTTTTATGCAATATGCGAGTTTAATAACACATAGTAGGCGTTGATGAAATTAATATTATAAAGTTTTTATAAATATTTTTCGGATATCCTTATATAAATTTAAATAGAAATGACATGATCGTTTTATTGAATGATAATCACGGATAATTGTTTCACATACAATAACTCGGCTTACAATTTACGTATAGTCCCTTTAATAATAATTTAGCCTAATTCCATATTCGAACCCAGAACGCATGGAGTGTTGAACTATTAAAATAAAATAAACATGAGTCCTTATTGAACGCTATTAGTATAAAAGGGATATCCTAACTTAAACACATAAAGAATAACATAGATTATATTGGTAACGTACAGCCTCTACTTATTTACACACACAATAACTTGTACTTTTATTTTGACATTTATAATCATGTGCATATATATATTTGTTGTATTTTTAAATTATAAAGTCTAGAGGGTATAAAGTCTAATGGGGTATTTGTATATTTTTAAAGTTATTAAAAAATATGGAAAATTATAACTTTACACTTAACTCATTTAATTTATTTAAAATCCAACCACTATAGTTTTTATTAATTACCTCTTTTTTTAAGTTTTTTTTTTACAATTTTTTTAGAACCCGGGTGTTCGACTTAATATTGCAAGCCGACTATTCCCAGGATGGACTATCATTTTGGATAGCGCGGAGTCAAGGCATGTGAACCTCTGTGGCCAATGGGGGATTAATTTTGTTTTTACAAAATTCACACCTATATTTTTATGTATTTTTTTCTTCATCAAATTCCTCCATCAATTTTATCAATTTTGACCAAATTGGATCCAATTTGACTTTTTTTAACCAATCAAGCATTCTGATTGATCTAATTTTTTTATAAGATCGATTTGCATAGAATACTCCAAAATGATGTAACTTTTTTATTATATATAAAAAGTGTCACTGCTTCAATTTCACAACTTAACTACTCAATTAAAGCATCAACTATGATAAACTTTTCTAAAGGTTTATAATTGTGCTATAACATTAATTTATAAATAATTTTGTTTTATAAATCTATTCTCACTATGCATAAACTTTTTCAAGTTGTATACACATCTCACATAATTTAAGTACATTAAATTTTGAAAAATGTCAAATATTTTAGATATCTTCATGCCACACAAGCTTAGAATAAATGTTCATTATGGTGTATAAATTCTTAGACCTTTTCATAGTTTATAAACATTTTTATAAATCACCAGAACGAATGCTCATAGTATTTTGTTTTTCTTTCTCTAAGTGCGATTTGATAGGGGAGTCTGATCTATATATTTTGTGCAGGGTATTATGTGACCTTAAAGTACTCATAAGAGAACCTTTCCATTCAAGCCAACTATTCCAATGGCGGACTTTACATTCGTGTAATGCTTTATTGATAAGAATCAAAGTATTACAATGTGCTATGGATCACACAAGTTGAATGACAATGTAAGATTACCATTTGAACAAGTAAACTTGATAATGTCACAAGTTTACAAGCAAACTTGTTCAGACCCGCAGATTGAGACATCTGACTGACAGTTAAGTTCGATAAAGGAGTAAATAACTATAATAACAAAAATAATAAAAGCGATAGTTATTTACTCCTTACAACATTCTCTAATTATACTAATATAAGGTTGCATCCTTAGTTGGAGTAGTTGCGATGTGTCAAGAATTATGTGGAGGTTGTACGAGGTATTTAATGCACATCCATTCTTGGAAACATCCCACCCATACTTTAGTAAACAGTTCTGTCAATTGTTCACCACTTTTACCAACTTCATACTAGGTACATGCTTTAACTCAAATCACTCTTTATCCCGCCATAAATACGTATTAAGTTTCCTGCCTAAACTTTAGAGAACAACTTAAGCTCGGCTTGTTCTTCTTCAAAGGGTTACAGGATAGTCAAAGTATTTCCACCTCTGACTCTCCTTAAAACCTTAGCATATTCCTTCTACATACTAGTTGATATCCATCCCAACTGATGAGTATGTCTTTAAGTAATCTCTGACTTCCTTGACAATATCTTTGACTTGAATACGTCTGATGTTGCTCGCTGAGGCTTTGCACTCAACGAGTCCTTTACTACGTGTTGAGTCTTGTACTTAGTGGGTCTTTAATACCGTTGAGTCTTGCACTCAGTGGATCTTTGGATCTTCAACACTTAGCCTAATTTCTGTTTAAATCTAGGAACGGATCATTGGGCTTTGAATTGGCCCAACAATCTCCCCTTATTTGAATATAAATTATGCTAAGTAAATAAAATTATAGTAAGTGAGACGCAGCTTCTTCTTACACATAATTTGACAGAGAACATAACAAAAATAACTTTATTAATTCATTACATGTGTTGGCCCATGCCATCTAAGTTATCTTTTACAATATTCTTAGCCTGATTTGCATCATCTCTAGCTTCAATAGTCAGCTCCAACTTCTTGAACAACTCTTCAGCCTCTAGAGTACCACTTTAAATGGCATTCTGCAGTCTGATCGGCTAAAGAGTAGTAGCCAGATGGAATTCTTCTTCTCTTTATGAAACCAAATCAAAATTACCATTGTAGAAGATCTCTGATTCAGGTTCTCTAATGACTAGTCCTCTTCTACCTTTAACCCGTAGAGGAGGAATCAGGTTCCTGTGCATTACATCAACCACTATGTCTTCTATGACAAAGACTTATTTAATGATATTTGAGGTTCTTTTTCTCTTCTAGTCATCGACTAAGACCTCAAAGGTGGATAGTTCAAGTGGTGGTGGAATGCCTAGCTTCTTTGACTAAGTCAAGACCTACTGAAATTTGGCTCTAAGGTTTTGGAGCAGAATATCATTTGACTTGCTCTTGTTCTTAGAGGCCAGGGCATGTACTTTAGGCCATTCACTAAACCCTGATGTCTTCAGTCTGAACTTTTCATAAACCGTGAGGTTCAGTGGGTCATTACCTCTTGTGATCCTTATAGTTGCTTCATTGGAAGAATTGACTTTGTAGCTTTGTGATTAGATAGTTGATCAGCCCTAGGAGTGATCTGATGGTTGTATTAATCAAGCATCTTGGCCCTTTTCACCTCATACTCAGCTATCTTGTGAGCCTGAGCTTTGATTGTGGTAGGGTTTATGATCTTCTTTAAAGATTGTTCAGACTTCTCATTCTTAGCCTTCAAATCAGCTAATCTCTTCATTTATTTCACCTGAGACATGACATCCTCATTAGTCATCTGGCCATCTGGGGTGCTAAAAGGTTTGAGGTTTGGCATTTTGGGTTTTGATCCTCCTTTCTCCATAAGAGGAATGATTTGTTTTAAGGGATCTTTAGTTGCAATACCCTTTCCTTTGGACTTGTCTCTGGGAGGAGTTGGCTCTCTAGTGGAGTTGGATCTCTGGGAGGAGTTAGAGAGTAGATGGATGAAGTTGTTTCAAGCAAGTGATTGAACTCTTTAACCATCATTTTAGCTACTTCAGGCTGTAAGAGGTGTTCTTGTATAAAAGAGTTCAAAGGAATTGGACTTATTGAAGGGATTAGTGATAGGATGGTTGAAGTAGGAATTAAGAGCTTCAACTTCTTAGTTGGAGGTTCTTCATCTGAGACCTTCTATTTTGAAGTGTTTTCCTCTGATGTAATCACCTCTAAACTCTTTTTCTTTAAGGATTGGGGGAACTTCTTCTACATTTGTGATTTCTTGAATAAGTGGTTACTCCTCCTGAACATCAGCCATAGTTGCATCCCCTGAATGTTGCCCCCTGAGTTAGATCAGGGTTCTGAGCATCAACTTCTTCTGTTTGTTGTTCAGGGTTGTTTTTCTCCTACTTATCTCCATCAACATTAGCCTTTTTAAAGACTTCTTCTACTTCGAGAAGGGAAACCATGTCCTAAAACAATTGTGAAAGGGATTCCTTAAGGGCCTCTAAGAGAAGACCACGCAGACTACTCAACTTGTTTGTTAAATTTAGCAATTATTCTTCGACAGACTGCTGAACAGTTAGTTTGATGGAATCCTAGAACCATTGTGGAAGGGATTCCTTGAGGGCCTCTAAGAGAAGACTACGCAGATGGGCTTTGAGTGCATCAACAACCAGTAATGGCACAGAGGACTAAATGCCATCAGTCACTTTCTTTGAGATGTTGGATTCTAGCTGAGCAACCTTGGTATTGAGTGTGTGTAGCTCTTCTTGAAGATGACCAAGAAGGTTTGACTAAGTTGGCACATCAGCAAAAGCATTAAGATTTTCATCAGCACCACCAACTGATGTTTCAAGAAGGCTCTCAGCTGTGATACTTCGTAAATTTTGGATAAATAATATATTCGTATTTTATTTCTATTTTCTCCCTAAAGCAAAAAATTTTCTTTTTACCGTTAACCGATTGGTAATTTTTGCGTCCTAGTTAACCTTAGCCGTATTTAAGAATTTTTTTTTTCGTCTACGTGTCCTACGTAGTTCAATTTTTTCATTTTACACCCTGAGGATTTATAATTTTTATTTTATATTTTTAGTTTTTATTTCGCGTCTTCGCCAAACTTTGCTAAAACTTTATCTTTTACCTTAAACCTATACCTTTTAAATTTAACCTCCACATTTTACAACAAATATACACCATCAATAATAAAAAAACAAAGCCATATGGCCAGCCTAAGGTACCCCAAAAACCAAACACACACTTAAACATTTTCATTTTTTCACAAAATCTAATCATGCATCTCAACTTTTCTCTCAACATGCAAATCTTAAAAAAAAACTCTCTTTCTCTTCCTTCTCCTAGGGCTGCCGAAAACTACCACACCACCACCACCATCTCATAAAATTTTCTCACCTATTTTATACACCACACCATCATCGTAAGTGTTCTTGTAAAGTTTGGTGTATTAATTCGAAGATTTGAGTGCTTTCTTGGTGTTTTCTTGAATATTTTTGGTTAAGGTTTTGTGTAATCAAGTAGGTAATAATCTTGTGAAGATTGGGAAGCAAATTTTTGTTTGGTTTGGGGTTCTTTTTTGTTCAAAAATCAGCAAGCACACAAGAAGGGTGTTTGTGTTTGAATAACTAGTTTTATTTTAAATCTTGTAAGTTTTATTCCTTTTTTTTATTTTTCTTCCTTGAAATGGCCATGCATTTTGGGTTTTAACTCTGAGAAAACATGTATTTTTGATGTTGTAAGTGTGTGGAGTAATTAGTATGCTATTTTATATGAGTCTTGATGGGATAAAAACTTGGTTTGGATTGGTTTTTGAAAATGATTTTAGGGTAGTTTTATAACAGCAGGTGGATGGGGTTGTTTCAAAAAAAATTTGGTCTAAAGTTGTCTAGGAAATTTGATAAGGATGTAGAGAAATGTCTAAAGTTGTAGAGAAATTTGATATGGCCATTTGGATAGAGTCGTAACTCTTTCGGATAAGTGAGATATCGCCAAAATGGTAAAACTAGTTAATTTTTGAACACAGAATTTGAAAGTGAAATAAGTGCAGATTTTTGTATACCAACCCCTATTTTTAAAATAGTAGGTTCTAGGTATTAAGATAACTTAGATTTCTCCATTAATTTCAGCCTCTACGGATGTACGGTTTAGGAGATACACTTAATTTTGTGAAGCGTTAAAAATCTGGAAATAATCAGCTTTGCTAGTAAAGGGTAAATTGGTAATTTCGCCCAGGTTTTGAAACTTTTTAGGCAGTGAGGCCTACAAACCTGGAAAATAGACTCAAAAAATTTTTGTAGGTGAAAACCTCACATTTTTAGCATTTACGGATTAGGAATTAGAGGATTGTGAAGTTGGAAAAAAAATTGGAATTTTGAATTTACATATTGTTTTAAACTTGAAGATGAAAGAATAAAACATAGATAAATTAAACTTATAAAAGTGAAAATAAAACATGTTTTGGGACATATTAAATGAGGTTAGTCCGTATATTTAGGGTAAACACTATTTTATAAGATCGTGAGTATAATGCCATACTTGTTACGGAAAAATATTTTATAAAATTTATCTTTTGTTACTTTTCTTTGTGTTGAGTAATATTTCATTTTCTGAGTTGCGCCATATATTCTAGGTTGCTTTTAGGAGCGTTTCACTCTATCCTACGTCTATAACTTTTGCTTTTGCCGTTTCACTCAAGGTGAGTTCATAGCCCCACTTTTACTCATTTATCGTTTTATAAACTTTTTGGGGAGATTCATGTTACCTTACTTACTTTTTACTTATGAACGCAAGTATTTAAACTATATGCTTATCCTAACGCTATTATTGCCTAAGTACCTATTGCCATTAAGTCCCCAAATATCATGAACCATTAATTACTTTATGTAATCACAAATGCTGTGAATAGATCTATTGGGATTGACCATCCCCGTCCGGGTACATAATACTTGAATACCATATCAAACGGACTCATTTACATTAGAAATAATACTTGGGTGTTCTGGCAGAACATCAAATTTTGGGGCATAAATCTAAAAGACTAGGGTTTAAGACGTATGATTTCGGTGTCATGAGCTTGGAGCAAAAATAATTACTTTCAACTTTTGAATATGTTTCATTAGTCAACTATTACTTGAAGTCTTAAGATCCACTAAATTACACGCTGAAGCACTGCTTGATTTGGAAACATTACCTGATTTACTAAAACATTGTCTTTACTTACACACTTATGTGGTTCACTGCTTTGCTTAAACCTATAAATTCACTCAACAATGTTTGTTGACCATTTTAGTACGCTTTATCTCAGGTCCTAAGGTATAAGCTTGCTTGGATGGGAACCGCGTGGATATCAATGGATGGATTTTGTTGTCAAATACATTCGATGAAAACTTGTCTAAACTTGATCTTTGTCTTTAACCTTATCTAAACTTATGTCACGTTAAGCTCGTGTATGTTTTGAACGTTTATGTCATTTTGGTAACTTATGGGACCATGTCGTAAAACTCAGATAAATTCTAAGCTTTTTAAACGTCTCTTTTGAGGTCGTTTCCTATGACTTGTACTGTGAGCTATGACGTCGCATCCCAATGTTACCTTCCGCTGCTACCAGGTTTTGGGGTGTGATAGATTGGTATCAGAGCTGCAGTCATAGAGAACTGGGTTGTTTCGAAAACCTAGACTATGATTGATTTTCAAAATTAGAGTCTTTCCTCGCTCTATTCGATATCTGCACGCGCATACTCCTTAATTCCTTATTTACTCCCTCAAGCATCATTATTTGTATCATATTGAAATATATATAATACTTAACTTTCTCTTAATCTTTTACGTCTATCTCTTAGCGTATCGCTATGTATTTACATATCGGTCAATTATATAAATACTGACCATTTCTGATTATTTATGCTTATTCATAAAAGCATTTTTGTTTAATTAAAAAATTTAAATTTATAAATATTTAAATAGTATATGCTTATCTTATTATTGTAATGGAATCATGTTGCTTAATGAAGTATCATTGGTTATCATTGTTATTTACATTATTCTAATAACTCATTTCTTTATTATTATCATTATATAATTCGATCTTGATTATTATGCAAGTTCATATTGAAATTGCATATTGTTTTGTTGATAGAACCATGTCGCCTAGAAGATTAAGGAAAAGAGCTGTGGAAAGGATGGTGAAAAGTCGGGTAGTTGAGGCTATCGCCGAGTATGAGAAACAGAGCTAACCCAGAGAATGCTTAAGGATCTGAACCAACAAATGCTGGAGGAGTTATTGCACTAGATGTGCATGGATGCTCATATAAGACATTCCTAAATTACAAGCCTCATTCATTTAATGGAACTGAGGGTGTTGTTGGACTAAGTCGTTCGTTCGAGAAGATGGAGTCTGTGTTTGAGATCAGTAAGTATGCCGAAGAGGATAAAGTTAAGTTTGCTACTTGCACGCTAGAAGGGCGTGCACTAACTTGGTAAAATGGCAATATGCACACCTTGGGACTCAGTAATGTTAATCGAATTCCATGGAGTGAATTGAAAACTATGATGACTACTAAATACTGCTTTGGGACTAAAATTAAAAAGATGGAGCAAGAACTGTGGAAGCTTACTCTCAAAGGGGATGACATTAAAGAATACAATAATCATTTTCATGAGCTAGCACTGAAGTGTCCTGATTTGGTTATGCCTGAAAGAAAGAAGATTGAGCGATATATTCGGGGACTTCCTAAGAAAGTCAAAGCGAATGTCACCTCTTCGAAGCCTACAAATCTTTATGAAGCTATCAATATGGCTTATGAGTTGGTTGATCAGTCAGTTCAGGCTAAGGCTACAAGAATTGGGGAGAGTAATAAGAGAAAGTGAGAAGATCATTAAAGGAAAAACAACAACCGCAACAACACTCACCATCACCAACAGTTTGGAAGACAAGGAGTTATTAGAGCTTATGCGGCCCCCGCTGAAGGAAGGGGTTATGCTGGAAACTTACTGTTGTGTAATCGATGCAAGCTGCATCACATTGGCCAGTGCCTAGTTAAGTGAAGGAAATGCAAAAGATTAGGTCATCAAACCAAGGACTGCTAGAGTAAGACCCATGCTGCTGACAAACCGCCAACTGCAACGTTAATGCATAAGGTGAGATCTTTCTCTTTGCATATAAGACCCAAGTCGAAGATATCCTAGGACTATATTCCCTAAGACAATTATACTAGTATTTTATTATGAATCTCGTTGCTTCGTTGGATATTTTATTTTAATGTTTCTATAGATTAGTGTGTCATGGCGATTCTGTTGGTTACATTTTAACATCTTGAAAACTATTTTGCGGTCATCCTGCAAACATTCTCGTTATCACCTTATAAACTACTTAGTCCTTACTATATGAGTAATTTATTACAATATAAAACTATTTGATACTAATTTATACATTATTTTGGTTTGACGAAAATGAGCATGTTGTTCTTAGTCCTTAATTGTACATAGCCTTATCACCTATGTATAATTCAGGAATGACCATTTTATGCTAAGAAAAGTCACCCTAAAAATCAATCGAAATCAAACTTCTGTTTATATTCTGAATAGCAAAATTTTACGTATATATATATACATATATATATATATATATATATACATATACATACATATATGTATGTCGAAATCAAACTTCTGTTTATATTCTGAATAGCAAAATTTTACATATATATATATATATATATATATATATATATATATATATATATATATATATATAGGGATTGGGTTCTAGAGAAAATCATATGTTTGCAAACAACCTAGAAAAACATGGTACAGATGCATTAAAAAAAAGGTTACAACAAGATGCCCCTAATCCTGAAGAGGCTATATAAAAGGTTTTTGTAGGGCATCGGTCTGTTTTTGAGTTTACTTTTTTTACAACCGAGATTAGGTTTTTTCCTTCCTTACGATCACCATTCCTATATATATATATATGTAACACACAATTACAGCACACAACAGCAGTGCACCACACACGATAGTATATATCATATAGTATATAGTAAGATAAAAAAAACTCATATATAAAAATATATATAGTAAATAAACATGTACATAAAATTACATAAACATAGATACAAAGACATATATGATACCAATAATATCATAATATAAAATATATAAATATTAGTATATATAATATAAATATATAGGGGTATATATAATATATATATAATATATAATATAAATATCATAAAAATATTTTGTATGATAATAATCCCAGGACTCAAGGCCCAGCGAAATGACTAAGAAGGGCTAGGTGCTGTGACGCTCAAGGCCCCAGCAGAAATGCTAAGGGGGCTGGATGCACAGTTTGAAAGACGAGATAACGGTGGAATTTAGTTTATGGATCAAATTTGGATTTCCATTAATTGGAGATGTAAGAACACTAATTATGGATGAAGCACACACTTCTAAGTATTCAGTACACCCGGGAGTGGATAAGATGTACTACGATTTAAGAGATTTATATTGGTGGCCAGGAATGAAGAAAGACATCGCTAAATACGTCAGCAAGTGTCTAACGTGTTCTAAGATTAAAGTCGAGCATCAGAAGCCTTTAGGACTACTTTAACAACCAGATATACCTGAGTGGAAATAGGAGAAGATAACCATGGATCTGGTCACTAAATTTCATAGAAGCAGCGGTGGTTATGTTATGATTTAGGTCATTGTGGATAGATTGACCAAGGTTGCTCATTTCTTACCTATTCGTGAAGATTACCAAATAGAGAAGCTAGCAAGGATATACATTAATGATATTATAGCAAGACACTGTGTTCCTGTGTCGATCATATCAGATTGTGATAGTCGATTCACGTTACATTTCTGGCAAACACTTTAGAAGCCATTGGGAACGAGATTGAAGATAAGTACAGCTTACTATCCTTAGACCGATGGTCAAAGTGAGCGTACTATTCAGACCCTAGAGGATATGCTCAGGGCATGTGTTATAGATGTCGAAGGCAGTTGGGATACTCATCTTCCCTTAGTTGAGTTTTCTTACAATAATAGTTATCACACAAGCATTAAATGTACATCGTTTGAAGCACTTTACGGGCAAAATTGTAGATCACCTATTATCTGGGAAGCAGTTGGGAGAGTCAATTAACTGGACCAAAGATTATACAAGAAACCACTGAGAAGATTATGCAAATCAAAGAAAGGTTGAAGACCGCGAGAGACCACCAAAAAAGCTATGCCGAAAAGAGACGTAAACCACTCGAGTTTAGTGTCGGCGATCGTGTGTTACTCAAGGTATCTCCATGGAAAGGAGTAGTATGTTTTGGTAGGAAAGGAAAACTAGCGCCACGGTATATGGGACAATTTGAGATGGTGGAGCGAGTCGGTCCGGTAGCCTATCGTTTGAGGTTACCCCAAGAGTTGAGTAGTATTCATGACACGTTTCACGTGCCAAACTTAAAGAAATGCTTGCCCGATGCAAACCTACAAGTGCCTTTGGAAGAAATCAAGATAGATGACAAGTTTCACTTTGTAGAGGAGCTTGTTGAGATTGTAGAAAGGGAAGTGAAGAATTTGAAGAGAAAAATAATTCTGATTGTTAAAGTTTGTTGGAACTTCAAGCGGGGAGCAGAATTTACTTGGGAATGAGAAGATCAGTTCAAGAGCAAGTAACCTTATCTTTTCGCGAATGCCTCATCAATTGCAGTCACCAGTTGAACTCTGAGGACCAGAGTTCCCTAAGGGTGTTGACTGTAACACTTCGTAAATTTTGGGTAAATAATTTATTCGTATTTTATTTCTATTTTCTCCCTTAAGTAATTTTTTTGCTTTTTATCGTTCACTGATTGGTAATTTTTGCATCCTAGTTAACCTTGATCCGTATTTAAGAATTTTATTCCGTCTACGTGTCCTACATAGTTCAATGTTTCCATTTACACCCTGAGGATTTATAATTTTTATTTTAGCATTTTTAGTTTTTATTTCGCGTCTTTGCTAAACTTTGCTAAAACTTTACCTTTTACCTCAAACCTATACCTTTTAAATTTAACCTCCACATTTTACAAAAATTATGCAACATTAATAATAAAAAAAACTAAGCCATATGAGATCTCAACAATCGTCCCTTATGGGGAGATTGTTAGGAATTCAATTTTTAGTGAAGTGACGATCATTATCGATCTCACGAGCCTTTGTAATAGTTAGACAATTTTATGTGTTATTTAGTAAGCTGACCGGGCCAAAGCATAGAAATCCCATGGAAAGCCCGGTTTATCTTTTGTAAAAAAGCCCTCTCCACACATGGAGAGGGTGTTGGTTGTTCATTTCTCACATATCATAATCTAATATTTTCCTTTATACTTTCTCTCTCTAAGTGTTTATCCAACCATCTCTTTCCCTCTCTAAAAACCCTAATCGAATCCTTCCTTATATGTGTTCAGATATTCTACAATTGGTATCAAGAGCCATGGGGTGTTTGTGAAGGTTTTGTGTGCATTTTTTCTACCCTTTTTGTGCGTGTTCTTGGTTCGAATCCTTCAAAAGGTTTTCACCTTTTGAGGGTTTTAAAACCATAAACCTTTTTCACTTTCTTTCTTAGTTATCTTAGTATAGACTAGAAGTACAAAAAATCTTTCAAAAACTATAAAAATATCATCTTTTTGAGTCTCTTTGGTTAAAAAGATGGTTTTGTACCAAGAATCTTGATTTCAAATTTTTCGTGTCAAAAGTGTTAGAGTTTGTGTTTTTAAGGTTCTAATAGTCTTAGATAGGTAAGAAGTACAAGAAAAATCAGGTAAAACGACAAAAAGTGAGTCTTTTTATGATTTTTCATTTTTGAGTTTCGAACACTGTTGGGCGAATTATACGTGTAGGCAAATTATACGTGTTTTTCCTTCAGACGATTTATACGTTTCCTATAGGCGAAGTATACGTATTTTTGGTCAGGCGATTTATACGTATTTCTCAAGGGCGAACTATACGTTGTTTTCTAAGGGCGATTTATACGTTAAATTTCCAACAGGCGATTTATACGTTTAGTTTTCTACAGGAGAATTATGCGTGTATTTTCAACAGGCGAATTATACGTGTAGTTTTCAACAGGTGAATTATACGTGTACTTTTAACGGGTGATTTATACGTGTATTTTCAATCGGTGATTTATACATTCTTCCTAAAGGCGATTTATACGTAATTTGCTTGGGTGAATTATACACTTTACTTGGGAAAACTTTACAATTTGCTAAGGAGAATTATACGGTTATTCTTTGATTTGTAAAATCCTGTGAAAACTTGATTTCCCAGTTTTATCAAGAATTGTAAAATCCCGTGTATTCCAAAAGACTCAACTTCATTAACCAAACCTCATTTTAACACAACAACCTCCAATCACTGTACGATCATTTTAATCTTATCATATTGAAATGGATTCAACTATTTCACTTGGACAAAAGAATAATCTTGCTGAGTAGATGATACTCTTCGATGATGACAATCGTTTACCTATGTTGGACAAAGACTTGTATGATTCTTGGAAAAGTAGAATGGAATTATACATGCAAAATAGAGAGCACGGAAGAATGATACTTGAATCAGTTGAACATGGTCCTCTCATTTGGCCTACGGTTAAAGAGAACGGAGTGATCAGAACAAAGAAATATGCTGAATTATCTGCTGCTGAGAAAATTCAAGTTGATTATGATATGAAAGCTATCAATATCATTCTTCAAGGTCATCCTGCTGATATCTATTCACTTGTGAATCATTACAGAGTTGCTAAAGATTTATGGGAGAGAGTTCAATTACTGATGCAAGGTACCTCTTTGATAAAGCAGGAAAGAGAGTGTAAGTTATATGATGCATTTGATAAGTTTACTCACATCAAGGGGAATCACTTCATACGTATTACTTGAGATTTACTCAGTTGATTAACGATATGAACATCTACAAAATGAAAATGGAGCAATTTCAAGTTAATACTAAGTTCTTAAATAGTCTACCACCTAAATGGAGTAAGTTTATGACTTATATCAAGCTTGTTAAAGATTTGCATACCTCTAAATTTGATCATCTTCATGCATATCTTGAACAACACGAACTCTATGCAAATGAAGTCTGTCTTATGCGTGAACGCAATCAAGATCTACTTGCATTCGTTGCAAATCAGCAGATGACACCACCTCACTTCAACACTTATCAATCTTCTTACAACAATCCTCAATTACAACAACAGTTTTCACTATCACAATATGGATCAATTCAACCGAATCAACATTACTTATTTACTTATCCATCACAACCTTAATTCAATCATTCCTCCATTTTACCATTACATACATTTCAGTCTCAAATGAATCATCAAACCTTATCTACTCCACAAGTGATTCCACAATTTGCTTATCAATCACCTCTAGCTCCTACACAACATATGACTGAGTCGCCATTTGTAGACTCTGGTTTTGCTGTTCCTATGTTTTCTCCAGGAGATGATCTGATTGCTTATCTCAATAAAGCAATGGCTTTTCTAAAGTTGTAGCTTCTTTAAGGTTCCCTTCTACCAATAATCAACTCAGAACTTCCTCTAATCTAAGAAACCAAGCCACTATTCAAGACGACAGGTTTACATTGCAACAAGTTCAGGAGAGACAAGGGCAAAATTATTCTGGTACTACTTATAAGAGTAACGCTACTAGTTCAAGGGGAAATACTGCAAGTGGACAGGCAAGAGTTGTTAAATGATACAACTATCAAGGTGAAGGACATATGGCTATGCAATGCACTCAGCCTAAGCGACCAAGTAATGCAGCATGGTACAAGGAGAAAGCAATGTTAGCAAAAGCTTAGGAAGCTGGACAAATATTAGATGAAGAGCAACTCGCATTTCTTGCAGATCCAGGAATTCTAGCAGGTCAAGCTTGGACAATCATCCCTCACAATGTTACTTTTCAGACTGAGGATCTTGATACTTATGATTCTGACTATGATGATCTCTTGACTACATAAGCAGTTCTTATTGCCAACATTTCCAACTATAGTTCTGACGTTATCTCAGAGGTAGCTAATTCTGAAATCTATCTGAATGATATGGATAATCAAAATATGCATGCATTGCAGGATTTTGAACAATCACCAGTTATGAATTTTCTAGATAATGAGATATCTAGTGATAGCAATATCATTCCATATTCTTAATATTTGCAAGAAACACAACAGGCAACTATTCAAGATTCTAATTTGTAGGCACAACAAGATTTAATGATTTTATCTGTGATTGAACAAATGTCCGAACAAATGATTAATCATGTAAATAATTAGGAAAAGGCTAATAAGGAACAAAAAATCAATAACCGCTGAGTTTGAGAGATATAAGGAACGAGTCAAAACTTTTGAACAACGTCTTAATATTGATTTAAGCTGTCGAGAAAAAATGATTGATTCTCAAATGGATGATATGATTAAAGAGAAACTTGCACTCAAAGAACAAGTTGACTCACTTGAGCAAAATCTTTCTAAACAAATCAAAGAACAAGAATCTTTATTGCAAACATTTGTGGTTTTTAAAAACGAATCCAAAGAAAAATAAAATAAATATATGGAAAATGAAATCGATTTAGAAAAGAAGATTAAGGAACTTGATAATATTATTTTTAAAGTAGGTCAATATGCTCAAACAGTACACATGTTAACTAAGCCACAAGCGTTTTATGATAATATACACAAGCAAGCTTTAGGTTATCAAAATCCGTTTTATCTTAAGAGAGCTTAGCAGATAAAACCAACCTTGTATGATGGTGTTGTTATGTCTAAAACACATGTTGCTATGCCTGTGATTGATGATGAAGAAACATTGATTTTGGAAGAAGAAAGTCGATCAAAAATGTCTGAAAAAGCAAAGGATCCTGAAGTTATTGCAAAGAAAATTTCTCATAAACCTATTGATTATGAAAAATTAAATAGACTAACTGGAGATTTTGGAAAATGTTTTACTCCACAACAAGAATTGTCGGTTGAACAAGCTTTTTGGTTTCATATAATCAATCCTACCATTGAACCTTCTGACACAACACCAGTCATAATAGATGTTCCCAATGAACTACCTAAGGTAAGTTTGGTGAATGCAAGCCTTAAAAAGCTTAAATTCCACCTCGCCCAGTTTGACTATGTGGTGAAGAAGAAGACAACACCTAATGCTCTTGAAGAAGGTGAATGGGGGTTTGAACATACAAAATCTATTTTTAACAATGAAATTATTCCATTTCTAAAATCTTTAAAAGACATCTTCAGTGTGTTTGATAAAGATCTTCTAAATGAAATAACGGAAGTACAAACAGTTTTTGACCAAATGAAAGCAGCTGTTCAACAGTCTTCAGTTGACAAACAATGTTTGGAAATTGCTAAGAAAGAACTTCTTTTGGAAAATGATCAACTCTTATAAAAAATCTTGTCTTAAGATGTAATTATAACTGTGATGAATTATATGTCTTTGAATAATGATTCTGTGAATATGGAAATGCAAAGATGTGACTCTTGTGATAAGTGTTTAATTATTGATGCTAAGCTTTCTAAATCAAAACAAGTGTATAATGATCTTTTGATAAACTACTCACAACTTGAAAAACACTGTATTTCTCTTGAAGTGTCAAATCAATTAAAACATGAAGTTTTTCAAAACGATGAATCTTGTGCTAATCAAAATGCTCCTGATTTTCTAGAATATTTTGAAACCAATGATTTGAAAGCTCGGCTACAAAACATTAACACTACCATTTGTAAGTTGAAGGACATTATAAAATCAATGAAGGAAAAGTCCAAGGAAGAGAATGTCAATTATGATTTTTGTCAAATAGAGACCAAAAATGTGGAATTGGAAAGTAGTGTGACAAATTTGCTTTCTGAAAACGAGCGTCTTTGTAAAGAAATTAATCATGTGAAACAGGTCTTTAAAGAACAGTTTGACTCGATTAAAAAGACACGTGTTCATACAAAAGAACATAGTGACTCTTTAATTGACAAACTAAATTTAAAATCTGCTGAAAATGAGGATTTAAAAGCTCAAATTCAAGACAAGGTCTTTGTGATAACATCATTGAAAAACGATTTATGAAAATTAAAAAGGAAAGAAACTGTTGAGAGTGCTTCACAAATACCATCTGCCACCATTATTGCTCCAGGCACGTTCAAGCTTAATTTAGCACCATTGGCTCCTAGGTTATTGCAAAATAGGGATGCTCACATAGACTACCTTAGAAACACTCAAGAACATGCTAATATTCTTTGGGAAATAGTCGAACAAGCTAAAGCAAAACAGCCTTTAGATACAAAATTAGACTTTGCCTATAAGCATGCCACAAGAATTCAGGAGTTACTTATATATGTTCGAGATACATGCCCAAATGTGTTTAAACCTAGTGCCAAAAAGGTTGTTGTTACTCCCATAAACAATGTTAAGAAAGTTAGGTTTGCTGAACCTCTCACTTCCTCAAACAACACTAAACAGGTAGAGGCATCCAAAACTTTAGATTCTAACACACCTGTGTTGTCTTCTACAAGAGTGAAGTGTTCTATTAGTAATTGTGGATCAAAGCCTCTAGGCAATAAAAATAATGATAGTATCTCGCAAACACCAAGTAGGAACATGCAGAATAAAGTAGAAGCCCAACCTAGGAAAGTTAATAAAAAGAATCGTGTTATTAAACCTATTTGTGATGTTGATGTTAAGCATTCACTAAATGTGAATTCTGATCTTATGTGTGCTACTTGTAAGAAATATATGTTTGATGGTATTCATGATAAATGTCTTTTTTATTTTGTTAAAAATGGGAATAGCCGCGCTAAATCTGCTAAGAAACATAAAAAACAAAATATTTGGAAACCTACGGGTCATGTATTCACTGAAGTAGGATTTAAGTAGAAACCAACAAGCAGAACTTTCACTATAGTTGGTAACTCATGCCCTTTAACTAGGTTCACTTCAACTAACGTAGTGCCTCCTAAGCAAACCACTTCCCACTCAACTAAAATACAAAAACCAGAGATAAAAGTCTATAGCGGGAAACCCAAAAATGTTAAAAATGTAGGTTCGAGTAAAATGGTTAAGATTGTAAAATCTAAGAATGCTAACCACTCGAAACCTAATCATACTTGGGGATCCAATGCGACAGATATTCCATCGTCTTCTTCTCTTATCATGACAGGTTGTCCATATAGTACTCTGGTATTTGGACTCCGGATGTTCAAAACAAATGGCAGGGAATCGCTCTCAGCTCATAAACTTTGTTAGTAAATTTCTGGGTACAGTTAGATTCAGGAACGACCAGATTATAAGGATTATGGGGTATGGTGACTATTAGCTGGGAAATGTTATTATCTCAAGGGTATACTACATTGAGGGGCTTGGACATAACTTGTTTTCTATTGGCCAATTTTGTAATGCGGATCTTGAAATTGCATTTCAAAAAAACACTTGCTTTATTTGTAATTTAAAAGGTGTTGGTCTACCTTCTGGATCTAGAGACACAAATTTGTACACAATTTCTCTTGATGACATGCTTAAATCATATCCAATCTGTCTTCAATCCAAAGCATCAAAGACTAAGAGCTGGTTATGGCATCGTCGATTATCTCATCTCAACTTTGGTACTTTGAACAAGCTATCTAAAGACGGTCTTGTACGAGGAATTCCTAGAATCAAATTTCAAAAAGATCATCTGTGTTCAGCATGTGCATTAGGGAAAAGCAAGAAATCCTCTCATCAACCCAAAGCTGAAGACACTAACCAAGAGAAACTATATCTTTTGCATATGGATTTGTGTGGCCCGATGCATGTGGCAAGTATTAACGGGAAAGGTATATCTTAGTGATAGTCGACGATTACTCAAGATTTACCTGGGTCAGATTTTTGAAGACAAAAGATGAAGCTTATGCGGCCATCATCAAATGTATTAGAAACATACAAGTTTGTTTGAATGCCACAGTCTGGAATGTTCGAACAGATAATGGAACCAAATTTGTCAATCAGACACTTCGTGAATTTTATGAAAATGTTGGCATCTCGCATCAAACTTCTATAGCCCGCACTCCTCAGCAGAACGGCGTTGTCGAAAGGCAAAACCGGACTCTTATAGAAGCTGCTCGTACAATGCTGATATTTTCTAAAGCTCCATTATTTATCTGGGCCAAAGCTATCAATACAGCTTGTTATACCCAAAACCGTTCTTTGATATGCCTCTGATACAACAAAACTCCATACGAGCTTATGCAAGATAAGAAACCGGACTTATCATTCCTTCATGTCTTTGGTTCACTTTGTTATCCTATCAATGACCATGAGGATCTGGGTAAATTTGATGCAAAAGCAGACATTGGGATTTTTGTTGGTTACGCGACCGCAAAGAAAGCATTCAGAATCTACCACAGAAGAACCCAGTTAATTACTGAAACAATTCATGTGACGTTCGATGAGCTGACTGCAATGGCTTCTGAATAATTCAATTCAGGACCCGGGCTTTATTCTATGACTCCTGCTACATCCAGTACAAGACTCGTTTCAAACCCTGTTTCTCAACAACCTTGTATTCTACCAATAAGAGATGATTAGGATCGATTGTTTCAACCAATGTTCGGTGAATACTTTAACCCTCCAAAATTGATGTTTCTCTAGTTTAAGAAGCTGTTGCTCCAAGAGCTGAAGTATTAGCTGATTCTCCTGTGTCAATTTTTATTAACCAGGATGCTCCATCAACAAGTATTCCCTCATCACAAGAACAAGAACATTCTCCAATCATTTTGTAAGGTTTTGAAGAATCACCAAAAACACCAACTTTTCATGATGATCCACATAATGAATATCCTCATGAAGACTCAACTTCTTAAGGATCATCATCTAATGTGAGACAAATCCACACTCCATTTGAACACCTTGGTAGATGGACTAAGGATCATCCTATAGCAAACTTGATCGGTGATCCTTCTCGCTCTGTATCTACAAGTAAGCAACTTAAAACTGATGCCATATGGTGTTATTTTGATGCCTTCCTAACTTCAGTAGAACCAAAGAACTTCAAACAAGCAATGACCGAACCGTCATGGATCGATGCAATGCAAGAAGAAATTCATTAATTTGAAATACTTAAAGTTTGGGAATTGGTGTCGTGTCTTGATAATGTGTTCTTGATCAAACTCAAATGGATTTATAAGGTCAAAATAGATGAATTTAGTGGGGTACTAAAGAATAAGGCTCGACTAGTTGCTCAATGATTCAGACAAGAAGAGGGTATCGATTTCGAGAAATCATTTGCACCGGTTGCTAGAATAGAGGCCATCCATATCTTTGTTGCTAATGTCACTCATAAGAATATGATGATCTACCAAATGGACGTCAAAATAGATTTCTTAAATGGCGAGCTTAAAGAAGAGGTCTACGTTTCACAACTAGAAGGATTTGTTGATCAGGACAACCCATCGTATGTGTACAAGCTCAAAAAGGCTCTTTACGGTCTCAAACAAGCACTACATGCATGGTATGATATGCTGTCAAGCTTCCTTATCTCTTAACAATTCTCCAAAGGTTTAGTTGATCCAACACTCTTCACACGGCTTGCTGGAAATGACTTATTACTGGTACAAATTTATGTTGACGATATAATATTTGCATCCACTAATACTGCCATGTGTAATGAGTTTGCTAATCAGATGACCACTAAGTTCAAGATGTTGATGATGGGACAAATGTCATTCTTTTTAGGATTACAAATTTCTCAAAGTCCCAGAGGCATCTTTATAAACCAATCTAAATATGCTTATGAAATTGTTAAAAAATACGGTTTGCATACTAACGAGTCTGTCGACACACCCATGGTTGAAAAGAACAAACTAGATGAAGATCTACAGGGGAAACACTTTGATGCTACACTTTACCGTGGCATGATTGGATCCCTAATGTATCTTACATCCAGTAGAACTGACCTTAACTATGTTGTCTGCTTATGTGCCCGGTATCAGGCTAAGCCTATCGAAAAGCACTTACAAGCGGTTAAACGGATCTTTGATACCCTAACGGAACCATTAACATGGGTCTCTGGTACTCGAAGGATACCGATATCTCACTCACAGCTTATACAGATGTCGATCACGCAGGGTGTCAAGACACTAGACGTAGTACATCAGGAAGCGCTCAGTTCTTAGGTGACAAACTTGTTAGCTGGTCGTCAAAGAAGCAAAAGAGCACTGCCATCTTGAGTACAGAGGCTAAATATATCGCCTTATCTGGGTGTTGTGCTCAAATCCTATGGATGCGTTCATAACTAACAGATTATGATTTTTAATTCAATAAACTTCCTCTGTACTGTGAAAACATGAGTGTGAATGCTTTATGTTGCAACAACGTTCAACACTCTAGAGCCAAGCACATTGATGTTCGCTACCATTTCATAAAGGAGCAGGTAAAGAATGGAATCGTAGAGCTATAATTTGTCTGGACTGAATACCAACTGGCTGACATCTTTACCAAACCTTTGCCTCGAGAGAGATTTAACTTCTTGATCGAAAAGCTAGGTATGAAAAGTATGTCTCCAGAAATGTTGAAACGTCTAGCAGAGGAAACTGACAAGTGATGGTGGTAACTCATATCCTGTATATATGTATATATGAAAACATAAAATAATCCAAAAAGATTTTTCTCTTTATAAATTTTTTTAAAAAGAAAATAAAAAATTAAAAAAATCATAAAAATGCAAAAATATGTTTTCATGACATGTTTCTTAGCCTCGATAATATTTACGGCTTCAAAAATGTCATTTAATAATGGCACGAAGCTGTAAATAAAGTTTGAATAGAAAACATGTCATATGGCTTGCTATTATTTCAGATAGTAACCCGGTCTTCATCTTCAAGGAAAGTATGTTGTCAAAAAGACAACTTGACCTCACAACGGGAAATTTATTTTTCTCGAGAATGAATTACTTTATATTCATTCAAAGGCTTGTGATTACTTCGCATCACAACACGTGCTTCCTATATTCCATAAGTGTACGTGTCAGTGCGCTTATGTGTTAAAATAAGAGAAATCTTATTTTTTATTGGTAAAAAGTTGTCTTAACAATAAATCAGTGCTTTCAGCAATAACAAAAAGATTTTTAAAGATAATTCAACCACTCAAAAAATGACAACAACTCTTTAAATAGAAAACGAGTTATTATTTGAGGGGGAGCATGTTTCTTCTTATAATCTTTTAAAATGGTCTTTCAAATTAAGTCACGGAATAAACAGATAAAGTTTTAGATAATGACAATTAACATTTTTAAGGGGAATTAATTTATATTAACTACAAGGGCTTTAGATGTCATTTGTTTTAAACTTTAGGGACTTATGTGCAATTTGAGACTTAGTGAATTCAGGCTTTAAACTACATTCGATAAATATTACCAACACTTCATAGTAGTAAAAGACTTAGAAATGTTTGGAAATACTTTCATAGTTTTAAATGCCTTGAAGTTGATTCTCATGGAATAGATCTAAGCTTATTAATTCTTCATACATGATCTCAAGTATGTGTGCGTACAAGGTGTTGTTGATTCCGAGGTATCAAAACCAGCAAGGGGGAAGGAATAGATATACAAGAAAGATAATGAGTACACGTGATCGAATTCATACCCTATTCTCATTTTAGGTCATTCTAGGAAGACAAATGTCATAAACGCAAAGAAAACCAGTGTTTAACTTGTTACTTTCAGGTGCACTATTTCAACTACATAGGGGAAGAGATATCTTTTGATTTCAAGTATGCATCATTTAAGATACTAGGGGAAGTGTTATAAGAAGATTTATTCTAAGCATGAGAAGATTAATTTCTGACTATAAATGTTTCCTCAAACGGTTAATCACTAAGCTTATTTTAAAAGGGAGTATAATTAGTTTACAAAAGAGGTACACATAGGTTTAATAAGTTTGATAATTCCTTAAGTTAGTCAGTGTTCTGCAGAAAGAAATTAGTTCATTTGGGACTTAGTTGACTTATGTGTTATCATTTCGACTATTTAGAGGGAATAATTGTAACATCCGGGACTTAGTTGACTTTGGTGTTACAATTTATATTATAACACCTCATATTTTAGGTCATTGTATGACATTATGTAATTCATAATTTATTTTTAAGGTTTTACGCGTTTGCTCTTAAACCGTAAACGTTAAGTTAAATCGCGTAAACTGAAAATGATCATTCAATGTAAACGGGCATTAAACGATTAAATGTTTGCATCAAGCAAGTGTTATATGATTATTATGAGGATAATTAATGACTTTGTTCATCTTATTTTTATCGGCTACGTAAAATGCTTACGTTTCATAATAAAATACGTTTAGGCATACCCGGAAGTTCTAAAACCTAACTACGCCTAAACGAATACCCACGATTATACCCAATACTCAAAATAATCAAAAATTACATCTTATATATACATATATGCCGAATTTTTGAGGAAAGGACCAAGAGTCATCACTTGTATATAATATCTAGATATTATAAAGGCATAAGGAAACAAAACTCTTACACCTTTATCAACTTGACTTGTTAACCTTAACCATGGGTTAGAAAGTAACCATGGTTAGGTTAACAAGATATTTTTACTATAAATAAGCATGCATGCATGAGTAAAGTTTCATACTCTTACACTTAACAAAATTTCATTTTCTTCCTCTCTTTTATACATAAAAACCCACGGCAACATATAGCCACCAAACAAAATCCACACTTTGATTTTCTAAGTTTATACAACCCTATACACAACATACTTAAGGTATTCTAAGGTGTTTGCAAGCTTTGGTTCATCATTTGCAAGTAATAAGAAGAAAAAGGAAAGATTAGGGTTTTGGAAACCTAATCTAGGGTTATAAGCTTGAAAGCTTAGTTTTGAATCTAAACACGGGTTTAGAACTTATTTCTCATCTCTTACATCATTACTAAGGTTTACCTAATTCTTTTATACTTTTATTTCTTATGATTTTATGTGTTACATGTTAAATATAGCCATAATCACCACTAATGACTTTTGAATATGTAAAATGAGTTTTTATTTGAGTTTATCAATTTATACACTTATTCTTATGTCATATGATCCTATATATCATGGAAAAGTAAAAATAAAAGTATGTTAACTTATGGATTAAGTATAAACATGTTTAGGCTAATTAGGGTTTTATAATGTTTCTTAAACTTCACATGTGAAAATAATGAAAGTAAAAGGGTTAAACTTGTTACAATGAAATTATAAGGACTAGGGATGATATTAGACTTTATTATAAGTACCACATATGTAAAATATGGTTAAAAGAGTTTTTATAGTAAACTACTAACTTAATTAATACATAAAACAAGGTTTTATAAAGAAACATATATGAAATACTTAGGGGCTGTCCAAATTCGAATTTTGGACAGTAGGTTATGATGTTTTATAAAAATAATACGCCTCGTGACGATTCCATAATGATAAGAAACTCGAAAAACCGATCTATAACGAAAAAGATACGTTAAAAACGAGTTTACGACTATAAATACTTTTATAAAACTATTTTTATAAAAGGTTACTATTCATGGCAGTAGGTTTGAGTTTAAAACACCTAAAATATAATATAACTTTTGATTCCGAGATCGTACACGCAAGAATCGCTAAAAACGGAACTATAACGAATAAACTACGACGTTTTCGATAATTAAAGTTTATAAAAGTAATTTTATAAACTATGAACAGTAAAAAGTACTATTCATCAGCGGGATTAACTTTATAAAATATAATACCTCTTTTAATAACAAATACGTACTCGAAGGAATCACTAAAATCGGGATTAAAACGAATAAGTTATTACGATTACAAGTTTACGCTAATTAAAGACTAAAAACGACAAACGAGCTGTCGTGAATAGTAAAAACACTATTCATCGCAGAATATCAAAAACTTGAAAATGTAATATTTTGATCACTCGTCTTACTACGAAGACGTGGACGTAAGAAACGCGAGCAACGGGCTTAAAACGACCAAATTAGGTCATTTTTACGAAAAGTATATTTATAAACGTTTTCACTTTATAAATATTATTTTACTAAAATGATTAGTCGGTGATTATGCTATATAGAATATTGAGTGGTTATCAAAGTGCTATA
>BQNB010036047.1:0-50418 GCA_026074375.1 Tanacetum coccineum | reverse complement strand
TTAAGGCATCTCCTAAAACACCAACGGAGATTCGTCAATCTTTAGGTCTTGCTAGGTATTACCAAAAACTCATCGAAGGATTTTTGAAGATACGCACTATTTTATACTTGTGCACTTTTTCCTAACGTGAATAGTGTTGGTTCGTTTTTAATATAAATTTTTGCAAAACATTTTAGAATCATTTATATAATATTTATACATGTCCTAAACTTTATAAGTATTATTTTACAAAGACAATTGAATTATTTATTTGATTATACAAAAACAAACACACGGATAATATTTATCAAAAGCAATTTAAATATTATTTCACAAACTCAATTAGATGGTGATGTAGCTATATAGAATTATATATGGTAGTAGTTATTCAAAGTACTTAGTACTCATACGCCCTATAATTGATTAGGTTGCATTCGGGCGTAATTGTGACGCATTTTCTGTTGTGATTTACATTGTTAAACTCATCCACTCGAGGTGAGTTCATAGCCCCACGTTTTACATTTTATAATGATTTATAAGTTTTGGGGTGAGAACATGCTTTGTTTTATAATTGGACGCAAGTGAACATTTCATATTTAAACTGATTACGTGTTTGCCTAAGTAGCGATAACCCAATGTGCCCACTATCATGAACTGTAAATCACTTGGAGGGTGAGCGCGAATGTTATAAATAGATCTATTTAGGGGTGACGCCCCCGTTCGGGTGATTAGCTATCACTGGTGTCGAAACTACCGAGCCAATGAACGTATACCATGTCGGATTCGGGATATTCTGGGTTAGAACATCATCATGGGCAATGTAGGCAATTTATATTGCAATTTATTTATGTCGAGCTTCAGTGTCATGAGCTTAGGGAAACGTAATTACATTTTTGTGATGTTTACATTTAATGTATTATCACGGGGGAAATCTTGCGGTCCTACACTTATATAATTCACAAACCTATGAATTCACCAACATTATTGTTGACGTTTTAAAGCATGTTTTTCTCAGGAGGTCAATAAGGCACGAGGTGCAAAGGATACATTGGTGGTCGTTATTTTGGAAGTCATTTGCATTAAAGATTTGGTTGCATTACATTTTGGAGAAATATTTGTTATGAACTAGAATCTTTGTATAATTTAACAACGAATAAGTACAGCTACGGACTTTTGTAACAAATACTTTGCTAAATCCAATGTATCGGTTTTAAATGACACTTTTAATGGTCGTTCTTATATATCTTGTGCTATTGATCTATGAAGTAACGCTCTCAAACCTATATTCCGCTGCGACCCATTTTAGGGGTGTTACAGTATATCTGAGAAGTCATACCGAAAGCATTTCCGGTTGCTACATTGCGTAGTCTTTCGTCATTGGTCGCGTTTTTACGTTTTAAGATGATATTTGAAATTTAAGAAATTTCTGTAAAGTTTTTACGCATTTTCAGTATTTGTGTGTTCCGTGAATAACAACTAGCATATATATGCATGGGAAAATATCTAGATATTCAAATTCTTGTCAACTTGCATGCTCTAATAAGTTAAGATCAAATTGGTCCCCTTCCCCTCCCCCTTGCTAGCGTCCAAAACTCCTAACCCCACACCCACATACATCCAAAATCTCAAGGCTTACAAGTTAAGCTAGAATCATTCATATCATCTCATTTATTCACACCAAAAACACACACACTCAACTCTCTTTTCTCCTTCTTTTGTTCGAACGACACCAACACACACACATTGTTCGAACGTACTGGAAGCATTTCCGGTTGCTAAATTGCGTAGTCCTTCGTCATTGGTCGCGTTTTTACGTTTTAAGATGATATTTGAAATTTCCGTAAAGTTTTTACGCATTTTCAGTATTTGTGCGTTCCGTGAATAACAACTAGCATATATGTGCATGGGAAAATATCTAGATATTCAAATTCTTGTCAACTTGCATGCACTAATAAGTTAAGATCAAATTGGTCCCCCTCCCCTCCCCCTTGCTAGTGTCTGAAACTCGTAACCCTATACCCACATTCATCCAAAATCTCAAGGCTTACAAGTTAAGCTAGAATCATTCATATCATCTTATTTATTCACACCAAAAACACACACACAACTCTCTTTTCTCCCTCTCTTGTTCTAACGACACCAACACACACACACACTCTCATTAATTTTCAACTTTTGATAAAGTTATTGTATTATAGTTTGATTCACATTGATATTCGGGTAGTCTTAACAAAACGTTTGGGTTGTATTTAGTCTCTAATCACCTTCTTAATCACCATTCTTTGTAAGTCATCTATTTCTCATAAAACTTGTACTTTTATGATTCTTATAATGCATAAATGTAAGATGTACAACTTGTTTATAAAAATCAAGGTTTAAAAACTACATAAACCTTAAAAGGGTTTATGTTAATTTCAAAAATAAATAAAAGAAGGACAAGGAAAGTGTAATTTTGTGATCGTGGTTATTTTTATGTAATAAAAATCATGACTATGTGCTTATTTTATGTTTCGGCTTATAAATAAGCTTTTGGAGAGCTTATTGAGCTTATTTTTTGGTTTGGCCCACTAGGGAAACCAAAAGGGTGTTTGTTTAGCTTATAGTATATTCGGCTAATATATTTTCTAGCTTATTTCATAGCTTATTGAAAAGGGTAAAATTGCTTTTGAGCTTATTTGGCTTAATGAATAAGCCTAAATGGACTTACGAGCTTAATGGGCCACGACCCACAAACAAAGCCCAAGCCGTGGGCTTAAATAATAAGCTACATGGTTCGGCTTATTACACTTGGCTTATTGAAGGATTATTGATGGCTTATTCAAGAACCAAGAGCTTATTTGATACTTGTTTGGCTTGTCGGAATTAACAAATGGGCCCGTACGTGTTAAGGTGGTTTCGGCCCAACAAGAGAGCCCAAACCGTGGCTTAAGGCCTACGATTGGCTTATTGGGTTTTGGCTTGGCTTATTTGAGCTTATTAAATAGCTTACTAATGAGTCAAGTGCTTATTTACTTAGCGTTGGTTTATTTTGAATTTATTACATATCGAGTCATACGTTTAGGCTTATTGGGCCTAAAAGCCCAATAAGGGTTATTAATACTTCGGCATTGTAACAAAGGAGAAAGGATTCATTTTGAAAAGACGTAGAGGTTAGGCGAATTGTGAAATGGATATTGAAAGTGATTTTTAATAAAGTCTACAACTTTGGAAAACGTGTAAACACGAACGCGTCATGCCGAAATTTTTATAAAATCTTTATACTTAGAAAATATTTTGAAAAACATTTATATTAAAGATATATTGACTACTTTTAAGGGAATGAGTAAGAAGCCGAAATATAATACTTACTTGATTATTATTATGTAATAATATATACTTACTAATAAAAAGTACTTTATTTAATCAAACTTTTTAACCACGATACGGTTACTAATGTTTCATTTTAGAAAACATTTAAAGAAAGTATTTTAGTAAAAACTTATGCATTATTCATAATTCTATATTACCCGGATTCTAAATCGAAACCTATGATACTTAGGTCGTGTTCGTGTACCGTCGTTCGTTACTGTGTAATTATTCTTCTAGTCTCTCATTACTTCACTTCACCGATCAAGGTGAGTTCATAGCCCTATGTTTTACTTGTTTTATATATACTTTATAACTTTTAGGGTGAGAAACATGCTCATTTACAAACTCATTTACATTATTTATTTCAAACTTGTTTATATGCTCATTTACAAACTTGTTTACATTATTGATTTCAAACTCATTTATATGATCATTTACAAACTCGTTTACATTATAGATTTCAAACTCGTTTATATTTTTGTTTTCAAACTCGTTTATATGTTTGATATCACAAACTTTCTACTTATGGATACAAGAACTTAAAGCTTTTACGAACATGATGGTTACTTTTACTTTGGACACAAGTGCTCTATTGAACTCTTACTTGTTTACGTGCTTGCCTAAGTTACCCTATTGCCATGAAGTCCCCACTATCAAGAACCATTAATTTATTGACCGGAGGTACCGGTCGAGTAAGCGTGAATGCTGTTAATAGATCTATTAGGATTGAACTTCCTCGTCTAGGTTCTGGTACATACATGGCCAGCGGGCGCATTTCGTTTGAGGAACTCTAGGTGTTTGGCAATGCACCTACTGGGGCACCAACTTATAAACAACGTATACTTAAGGCTTCGGTGTCATGAGCTTAGCGCAACGTAAATACCTTTTGTGCAAAGTTGTGTATGTTATAACTGTCGCATACGTTTTGAAATCTTTTGGTCCACTATAACTACGTTTGGATTAAACCTATGGATTCAGCAACATTATGTTGAAGTTTTAAGCATGTTTTCTTAGGTGCTTAGCTTGGATTTCAAGGTGTGCTATTATAAGTCTATGTGCAATGTAGCTTTGACTGATTTCAAGACTATCTTATTTCATACTCGTTGTCTTTGTCAAAACTTAATACTGCTTTCGCTACATTTTCATATTGCTTCTACTATGTTTTAAATTAACTTGAAATGGTTTGTAAGACTTAATTACTTTAAATTTATGCAACGAGTTTTGACTTTTAAAAATGTACCCCTTTAGAAGTCGTTCTCTGCTTTGTACTTGAGATATGCATAACATCACGCCCTTGAACACATTTTCCGTCTAGGCCCCGTTTGGGGGTGTGACAGATTGGTATCAAGAGCCAAGGTTATAGAGAACCGGGTAGTTTAATTAGGTCTGGTCTATAACCAGTATGTGATCCCTACATGAACTAATTGTTCCCTTAAGTGACCCCATCTTGCCTTACATAAATAATAATTAAAATGTTATTATTTTACATAACTGATAATTTTATATCGCTCTATATAATTTGCATAATGTATTTTACCTTGTATTATATCTATTTAGTTTTTCCCTGCATATGCATGGTTGATATAAAGTGATTTATATGAATTGTTACTTGTGCACGTCATGGCTTTTTTTGTCATCTCGATTTCATCGAACTCATCAAAGGAGAGCGTGGGGATGTCCACTACTCGAGTTATCTTGTTCGGCACGATCCCTACTACCATTCTATCCACTGCACCTACTACTGATTTACCTGCCATTCACGATGACACCCCGTTGGTACCCACTGATACACCCACTATTTCACCCTCTATACCCACTATATCATCTATTGCTCCCACTATTCAGTACACTTCCCCATTCATTGACACTGGCTCATCTGACAGTGACACCCCTGATGCACCACCATCCCAAGACTCGTATGAGGTCACTGTTGCTCGGTGGAGGAGCCGAGTAGCAGCATGTTCATCACCACCATCATCACCTATTCGTCAGATTTTACCTGCACCACCCGGATTACCTCGCCGACCAGCTGTTCTTGTCTTACCGGGACAGCCGATTCCTGTTGGTTGACGTTTGTTGATCCCAACTCAAGATCTATTCTTTAGCTTGTAAAGAGTATGTTATCTTGGATAAATCCAAAATAACAATGATAGAAACTTTGTGTATATATTAAAGAGTATGCGGAATCTACTCTTTAATACCTAGAAGAATTATGTATGTAATAGTAAATATGAATGAACAAAGATGTAACAAAAAGCTTCATCATTATTAAGATCAATAATACGAGTACTTTGTCTAGTACTAGGTTTTACAACCTTGAAGCTATGATTACCTAAATTGTATGTATGACTGATTATCAACTCTATACCCTAGGATCTCCTTTTATACACCAAGGAGTCCTACAAGGCTTATAATATTTTCCTAAGTTATCATGATCTTCTAAACAAATAACTTATACATATCTTTTACAAAAATAACTTAATACTTATCTTCGTAAGTATTCTTGTTCTCCAAACAATCTTTATATCTTCTTTGATAAGCTTTTGATCTCATCTCTGTCAGCATTAGCCTTCCAGCAGTTGTAATCCTTTCAGCAGTTGTATCTTTATAATCAGCAGCTTTAACTTTTAATACCAGCAACACTAATTGAGCACAAACAGTAGTAAGTACTTAGAATGTTTTCTTCATTCTTCACCAGCAGTACTAACTTTACTCTAATAGTTGTAACTTTACTCTAGCAGTACTAAGTTATACTAACAGTACTAAGTTACACTAACAGTAGTAACTTTTGTACTAACAGTAGTAACTACTTGGCATATTTTCAGTCTTCATCTTTGAGCAGTCTTAACTTCTACTGACAGTAGTAACTCCATACTAACATTACTAAATTATACTAACAGTAGTAACTAGCAGTAATAACATTATACTACCAGTACTAACTACTTAGCATAATTTTCATTATGTTTACTGAACAGTACTAAGTTAAGCTTGACAGCACTAATGTATACCTGAGTAGTAGTAACTCCAAGAACACCATGAAGCCTTTTAATCCCAACAATCCTCCCCTAAACTTGATGTTCATCTTCTGAATCTCCAAGTTTCTTCATTAAAAGTCTTCATCGTCATCAAGAGGATGCTTTCAAACACTTTATTGACCTTTTTGTTGTTTTGTCAAAAGCTTGAGGAGTTGGTAGCATATCCCATTCCTGTAGTCAGCTTGAAGCTTCTTATCAAACATGTTTGTGATAGTTATTGGTGTAAGAGGATATTTCTTCTCAACCAACATGAAGACATGTAGATCTTTGAACCTTACAAAGTGCACTCCACAAGAATCAAACAGCTTCCAAATAGTCACTTTATATCCTTGTAGACTTCTCCACACTTCACTTTTTATGTCAGGCTCAAACATAACTTTCAGACTTCCCTACAAGACTCTTTCATACCCTTCTTCTGGTCTTGTATTCCCATATTTACCTTTGACTAATTTCCAGATAGTTTCTAAGTCTTCTCTGTCAATATTTTGGAGCATCTGAATCATTGATAAATATCTTTTTGTACTTCCATCAGCTCTAATCAATTGATAGTATCCCTTTATTCCTTCTTTAAAAATCTTGTATTCAACTATCACTGGAGGTTTAGTGGCTACCGGAGTAACATCAAATATTACTTCATCTTCATCAACAATTATCTACATATGCTTTTTCAGTTCAACTTCATTATCTTCTTCATGCTCATCAGTCTTTTTCTTATTAGCCTTTTCCTGCTCTAACTCATTTCCTGCTCTTTTAGTACTGCTTTCTTGCTCTGTATCTGCTTTAGCTTTCTTTGAGCCTTCTACCTTCTCTATATCTATAGGAATAAATGTATTTACCTCTTTATATACCTTGTCAAAGAGCTTCTAAATTTCTTCATAACTCCTTCCTTTCAACTGATGATTCTTGTATCCACCCATATTTCTCAGATATGTACACATTTTATTCCTCATCTGAGCTTTGGTAGGTGGTTTACTCCTTTGTTCTATTGCTTGTTATGCTGCAAAGAACCTTTTTCTTTCAGCTATCATCTCCACTAACATTTTAGACTTTTCTTCAATAGAGTATTGTTCTTGTTCTTCAGTTTAAAGTCTTGCAGCTAGTTGCTCATCGGCTTCAATCATAGCTTGAATGCTATCCAATTCTTCAATAATTGCTGCTCTGCTAGCTTCTTCTTGTGCTTCTCTTTCTTTTTGCACTCTTTCCAATTCAGCTTGCTCTTTAGCATGCAGTCTGAATGCCAATTCTTGATCAAGTGCAATTTGATCTTTCTTTTTCAATGGCTTTTCAGGCTTAGGATCCACCATCTTGCCTTTGCCTTTGTCTTTTCTACCAGGTTGAGCTGGAGAAACTTTTGTAGATACAGGTACTTGCTCTTGTTCATGAAAGACAATCCTTTTTGCCTTTGGTCTTGTGACAGCAGCAGTAGTAACTGTTGTGGCAGTAGTTGTAACAGCCTTGGGTTTGGCTACCTTGATCTCTATTAAAGTCTGAGCCAAAGTCTCCTCAATAGTTGTAGCACTAACAGTAGTAACTACTTCAACAGCACTAATTGGAATTGAACTTGTAATTATAGCAGCAGCACTAACAGGCTCTTTAGTCTCTACAACCACCTCATCACCTTCAAGAACTCCAATATCAAACATCATATCTGCATCATTTCCCCTTGAGTTTCATCAACCAAAGTTACTTCAGCATCAGCATCAAGATCAGCAATTTTCCTCTCCTGTTTAGATGCATCCTCCTGAGCACCCAAACTCTCTTCAGAGGACTCAATTCTCCTTAAACTCCTAACTTTATATAATCTTCTAAGCCCATGTGATCTTGACTTTTTCTTATTCTCAAGTTGCTTTACCCTTTATTTTAAACCTTCAATCTCATGTGCTTGAGCAGCCTTTAAAGTCTCCAAATCAAGAACTCTTGACTGTAATTGGGTATAAAGATTCATCAATTCAGACAGTTGCATTCTATCCTCACCACTTTAAGGTGGATCACGGGAAGGGGTAGAGACATGTTCCTGATGAGTAGTCTCATTAATAGGCTCTGTAGGACTATTGTCCTTCCTCTGTTTTCTTCTTGACTTTTTCTTTTGAGGTTTTAAGGATGATGATTAAGTACTAATAGGTGTGGGATGGGAATCATTAGGAGCAGCTGAATATTCACCCATGTCATATGTAGCTTGAACCATCATAGTAGGAAATAATGGTGTGATCCTGCCAAAAAAACCATTTCCTTTCCTCTTTATATTGGCAAACACCAAGGTGTAACATAAACCTCTTTGTGTTTTGACATTACTTCAACTTGCTTGTCCAGGAAGACTTGCACAAATCTTAGATACATATAAAATTTTACCCCACCATTTAAGTTCTTCACCAAATTGTCAAATATATACATAGAGAAGTTGAATTTTTGGTGTGTGGCAAGACATATGATAGCAGATGCTATAGTGCTACTAAATTCGTTCCAGGCAGTTATCTTAGCACTAAGACATTGCAGGATTGTATGAATTAAGAACTTCCATTGAGGAGAAAAGAAAGTTTTATAAAATGTAAGCCTTTAAGACAGTTTCTCATACCCCATTCTTGTTAGTTATTCAAAGATTACATCATTTGGCAGACAATCAGAACCTTTAGCATCATTCAACTTACGATCACTCCTTATACTTGTCTTAGAGGTGATTACCTTCTTCTTGTCTACTAGGGCTTTTATCTGTCATTCCCCATCAGCTGTCTTAACCTTAGCAGTTGCCCAGAACTGGTTAATACATATAATATAGATGGTAGGATTAACCGTTAACGCATATTGGACAGAACTTGCATTTAGAAAATCAATTATCTCTACAAATCCATTACTTTCTTTGGGTTTCTCTAAAAACGCAACCAAATTGTGGGTTTTAGCAAAGTTAGGGTTCGACATTGTTTTGGGTTTTGATGATGAATGATAAAATTGAGTTAGGGTTTATGATTAGAGAGTATATCAAGATGTAAAATTGATCGAATAAGTGATTAAAACCCTTAATTAAAGTATTTATGAAATCACCTCAACAACATTAACTTGAACTGGCAGCATTATGTTAAGCCTAACAATATAAACTAACCCAACATTAGTAAGTTATGCCTAGCAGCATTAACCTATGCCTAACAGCATAAACTAATACGGGCAGCAGTAACGTAAGCCTAACAGCATTAACTTAAGCTTAGCAGCATTAAGTTTAAGCTGAGCAGTATTAACATTAAGACACCAGTAATTACCCCAATTTCATTCCAAAAAGCATTTTCATAAACAAATTTTATTCTCACAAGCTCTTTTTCTGTTTTCAATCTCATAATTTCTCTCATTTCTTTTTCTCACCAAATCACTTTATCTATTTTTGTATCACACATCTCTCTTTTTGTTTTTCATTCTCACTATTTCTCTCAATTCTTTTAGCTCACAAAATCACTCTGTCTGTTTTTATACCATTGTATAAAATTCCATTAATTCCTTTAGTTTCATGCTGTCATCCCCACTTCCAAGTGTGTTAACTCTTGAGAGAGGTGGTTCATTGGACTATTTAGATGCAGCCTCAAACCTAATTTAAGCTTCTGCACCCCCTAATATTGGTAACTTGTCACTAGGAACCACCACTACCGAAACAGTTCCCTAAGGAAAAGATTTATTAAATGTTGCCATAGATTGGGTCCTATTTTATGTTACCACTGTCCTGCTCTGCTTTTAAGCTAGAAGCAGTAGTGGCAGCCCTTTCCATTCTGTCTTCCCACTCCTTAATGACAGTCTCATCTGCTACAAGTGAAAAGATCCACTAGACTGAGATATCTTAGTAGACTTTTTGGCTTTCCTAGGTTTTTTAGTCTTTCTGGGTTAAGATAATGATGGAACAATGATTGATTTAGGATAAAATAGTAAAATAGCCGTGGATGTATGTTGGGGATCAGTGGGATTTCCTGACCCTTCACCCACTTCAACTTTTCCATTTCACATGAAATATGAAATGGCCATTACCAGCAGTATAAACTATACTAGCAGCATTAATTATACCAGCACTGACTTGAAGTTCAGAATAAGTTGTTGTTCCAATCCATTTCAAGCATCAGTTTTGTTGCAAACAATTAACTTCCCTTCAAATAATGCTTTAGAGGTTAAGCATTCCAATACTTGCAATCAAATATTGAAATCTTCCAACATCAAATGCTTTTGTGAGTAAATCTACAACATTATGATCTGTATGAATCTTGATCATCTGAATAAGCTTCTTTTCATTTGAATCCCTGATGAAATGATGTCTAATCTCAATGTTCTTTGTCCTTGAGTGAAACACTGGATTCTTAACTATGCCAGATATGTAACTTTTCATATACAATGAAATATCTTAGTATTCATGTAAGTTGTGTCCAAAAATCCAGTCATTTATAGATTGAAGAATCCATAACACTTGTCCACAACAGCTAGCAGCAGCTACATACTCTGCTTCAGTAGTAGAGTTGGCAACTATGGTTTGCTTCTTGCATTGCCATGAAATCAATCTTTTTCTATGAAATTGACAACCTCCTGTTATGGATTTCCTGTCCAAACTAGCACCAGCATAGTCACTGTCAGTATAAGCTTCCAAGTCAAATGGTGAGTCTTTAGGATACCAAAGGCCTAGTTTAGGTTGACCTTTCAATTATCTAAAGATTCTTTTTACAGCATGAAGATGTGAAACTTTAGGTGTGACTTGAAACATTGCACAAGCACATACAATAAACATTATATCAGGCCTAGAAGCTGTTAGATACATCAATGAGCTAATCATTGATCTGTATAAGTGAACATCAACATATTCAGCTTCTGTATCCTTAAGTAATGGCTTTGAAGTCACCATAGGTGTGCTTGCTGTCTTTACAGTTGAAAAATCAAATTTCCTCAAAATTTCATCCACATAATTATCCTGACTTATGAAAATTCCATCACTTTTCTGTGTTACTTGCAGTCCTAAGAAGAAAGTGAGCTCTGCCATAGAACGCATCTGGAACCTTTTATGCATTATATACTCAAACTCAGTACACATTTCTTTTCTTGTAGACCCAAAAATGATATCATCAACATAGATTTGAACCAGCAGAATATCACCTTTGACTCTTTTAATAAACAAAGTCTTATCTATGTGTCTTCTCTTAAATCTATTTTCTAGTAAATAGATAGATAGAGTCTCATACCAAGCTCTAGGAGCTTGATGTAGACCATATAATGCTTTTTCTACCTTATAAACTTTGTCAGGAAACTCTGGATCTTCAAACCCTGGAGGTTGACAGACATAAACTTCTTCTTCAATTTTTCCATATAGAAATGCACTCTTCACATCCATTTGGTATACTACAAAGTCTTTGAATGAGGCATAGGATAAGAACAGCCTAATTTCTTCAATTCTAGCAACTGGAGCAAAAACCTCATCATAATCTATTCCTTCTTCTTGAGTGTAACCCTGTACAACCAGCCTTGCCTTGTTTCTAATCACAATACCTCTCTTATCTTTCTTGTTTCTGTACACCCATTTTGTTCCAATGGCTCTTTTGCCATATGGTAAATCACCAATGTCCAAACTTGTTGTAATTTGAATTGCAAGAGCTCTTCTTGCATAGCCTCTATCCAGCTTAGATCTTTTAACGCTTGGATTACCTTCTTGGGCTCTTCCTAGGATAGGAAACAAGCAAACAGACAAGTAAGAAGGTCTTCATGAGTTTTTTCCTTCATAAGTAGTACTAATAAACCCTTATTCATTTATCATTATCCTTGTCTTAACACCAGATTGCACATCACTAATTACATTTTCAAGTGAATGATCTTTATGAATTCTTGTATTTGGTGTAGAAGGAACTAGTATTATGTGGTAGAATGTAAATATATCAGCTTTGTTTCATCTCTTAGAATCAACTTGTGAGGGTTTAGGGGTGCAGTAAGTCGGAACTATTGGACTAGCAGTTTAGTACTTAGATTGGCAGTAGTTATTAATAACTTGGCATAGATATTATTACATCTTGAGCACTGCCTTAGGTTTTCTTAACATTCTGTTCATTTTCCCTGACATATACCTTCATCATCTTCTTTCCATATCACTAAAAGGTTGTGGTTAATCAATTGCTGGCATTTTTGAAGAAGATTCAAATAGTGGAACCATCTATCACAGTGCATTAAAATATAGTCTTGGCTAGATCCTGTCTCCTTGCTAGAATCCCTGTACCAACACTTTCTTTTGTACCTACAGAATCATTAAAATTTATACCTGCAATAACTGGCACATAATTCATTGATTTTGTTAGAACATCAATATCAAACAGCCACTTTGGTCTATCACCTTCAATAATAGGCTTATCTTCCAAGAACCTAATATGTAAGTTTTCTTCTACCTTCCTAGTTCTGATGTTGTATACCCCAAAAGCCTTACTATTCAATGAGTATCCAACAAAGAATCCTTCATCTGACTTTCCATCAAACTTTCCTAAATGATCTAAGTATTAAGGAATGTACATTGACCACCCAAATAGTCTCATGAAGCTTAGAGAAGGTGTTTTACCTCTAAAAAGTTCATAAAAGGTCTTGTTATGAGGCTTAACCACTAATACCCTATTATGCACATAGCAAGCAGTATTAAATTGCATCAGCCAAATTATAGTTAGGTACTTGAGTCAGCTATTTGGTTCTAGCAGCCTCAATTAGTTGTTCTATTTATCCTTTTCAGCACACATTTTGTTGAGGAGTTTCTAGTACACCTAAAATTCCTCTCTTAATGCCTTTCATTGCACAAAAATCATTCATAACACTATTCTTGAACTATGTCCTATTGTCTCATCTAATTATCTTAACTTTTTTATCAACTAGGTTTTCTATCTCTGTTATAAACTTCTTAAGAATGCCAGTAGTCTCATCCTTAGATGCTAAAAAGAAAACCCAAGTAAATCTGCTATAATCATCAGTGACAACTAACCTATATTTCTTATGCATTAAGCTGCTCACAAAAGTAGGACCAAACAAATCCATATGCAGCATAAATAAAGGTTAAGAAATAGAGTTCTGAATCTTGGACTTACAAGAGGCTTTGTGTTGTTTTCCCTTAAGGCAAGCAACACAGGTTTAATTATTTTCAAAAGGTTTTGTAGGTAAACCTCTTACAAGATTTTCCTTCGCAAGTTTGTTAATATTTTAATATTTTTATGAACACGCATTCTATGCATTAGATTGATTCATAACTGTGTGGCCCTTTGCAACATGAAAGTTAAACTCTCTTTAGGAATAATATTCTTCATATCAACACTGTACATATTATTCTTTCTAGGAACTTTAAGTAAAACCTGACTTTCATCAGCTAACTTAAAGTCAGGAGACAGAACAAAACATCTAGTGTCAGTGAAAAGAACACTGTTCTTTTTGTCACACATTTGCGAGACACTAAAAAGATTAAATTGTAACTCCTTGACAAAGTACACATCCTCTAATTAAGCTTACCAGTTTTAAGAGTACCTTTACTAGTGATTTTACCACCATTTGCTCCTCCTCCAAAGGTAACATATCCTCCATTGAATTCCTTGAAATCTAAGAGATATGACATATTGCCTATCATGTGCCTTGAGCATCCACTGTCAACATAGCCCTGATCTTCTTTTTGTAGATGTCCCTGCACATAAATATAATGAATTTAGTTTCCTTTGGGGACCCAAGCCATTACTGACTTGGATATGCCTCGTGCATAAACATAATTATGTCTCTTTAAAGTAATTGATGCACTATTGAGTTTGGTAGGTCTCCAAACCCAACATGCTGAGGCCTTAACAGCATTAACCTGATTTGCCCTGACAGCATTAACTACTGTTGAATTTGGCTTAGCAGTATTAACTACTTTTGGCCTAGCAGTATAAAAATTTCTCTTAACAATATTAACTTTTTGGTTAAAATTTTTGTTAGTTAATGTTGTTCTTATATGATAGGGCCTCTTTACAGTTAATTGTGCTGATTTAGAAGAATGTGAAATTGGTCTACTATAAACTGTAGTTTTGTGGTGAGCAGTATTAACAGGCCTAGCAGTATTAAGTGGTCTTAGGCCATTTTTCATTAAAAATGCTCTTGGAAACATGTTTCTTTGAGCACTAGGGTGAGTCTTTTGAGCATAATAATTGTAATTTACCCTTGTATAGTTATTCCCAAATACCACCCTTTCCCTTTGATGGTAATTGCAGTTGGCCTGCACATGGTCAAAACTTCCACAGACAAAACAAACTTTATTTTACATCACAAAGTTACTTCCTAGTTGTTGAGACTTTTGGTTGTTCCAATTTCTTTGATTTCCCCTAGGAGTTTGTGTCCTGTACATTTCAGCATACTTAATTGGTTTTCTAACTGGTTTTTCTTATTTTTGAGGTATAACAAATTCTATCTTAGTAACAGTTAGAAACACGGTTTTCTTTTCTAACTTATCATCCTTAACCAATAGGGTATCAAGAGATTTCATTATCTCATTAGAAATAACTTCACTTACACTTTTACTAGTCTTAGGTCTATATCCTTGAAACTCAGTCTGTTTGAACTCCTCTAGACTAGATTAGACAAATCAATCTTAGGGGGTGAAAATAACCCTGTGAGGGGAGGTGGAACAGCATTATAACTTACAAATCCTACACCTTTCCTACTATTATCAGTTATCTGACTCCCTATTAATTTGTCTAGACTCTTAGAAGCATTATCAAAATTTTCAAGTTTTAGCTGATTGCTTTCTTTTTCTTTCTTAAGTTTTTCTAACTCACATTTAAGCACACTAATTTCTGAGTCTTTATATGACATATCTCTTTTTAGAACACCAAATTGCTCATAAAACATAACCTCATTCTTTTTGTAAAAGACAAGTCGTTCTTCTACAGATGATAACCCTCTTTTATAAGTAGCTAGATTGAACTCGGATTTGTTAAATTCTACTTTTAAGTCATCAAGTTGAGTTTTAAGAGTTTTAAAGCTTTTTAGACACTTTTTTGAACAAGTTTTATCATTAAGTACCTCAGAGTCTGAAAAAGTCATAAGAGCCATGTTTGTAGGGACCTTATCATCTGTCATATAGCTCCAATCAAAACCAGCTCCATCAATAGCTAACATGGATTTGGAAGAAGTATCTTCCACCTTTATAGTCCTTTTAGAGCTGTCTTGATTCTAGTTTCTGCTGTCTTGATTCCTAGGTCATCTGCATTCCCTTAAAAAGTGTCCCAACTTATGACAGTTGAAACATTCTACCTTGGACTTGTCATGTCCAGCTGTGTCACTCCTATTGATAGTGATTTTTCTACCAGTTTTCTAGAAAAACTTTCTTGTCCTCATACTCAGCAATGCTAACTGCCACTTCAAATACATCTCTTCTAAGTCATTTTTATGGATTTGTTCAAGGTCCGCGTGTACAAGATGAGACCCGTTTGGTTGACTGGCCAAAAACACATAAATAGTGGTATTACTTAAGTTAGCAGTACTAACTTAAGTACTAGCAGTACTAACTTTGGTGTTAGCAGTATTAACCTCATAAGTAGTATTAGCCTCATTAGTACTGCTAGGAGATGACACAAAAGCCATGTTTTGAGAACTTGAGCTTGAGCTTGAGTTTGCAGATCCTTTAACCTCTTGTTTAACAATCTTGAAATTGTTGTAGAGATCATCAAAGCTCATTGTGTCTAGATTAGGTTTATTTCTCCAGACCACAATATGAGTATTCCACTCAAAAGGCAGACTTCTCAAAAATTTCAAATTGAGATCTTCTTGTGAAATAATTTCACCTAAGATAGCCAACTGACTTACAATCTTCTGAAGCCTGTTAAAAATAGAGTCAAGGGACTCTGTGCTTGGAGCACTAAAGTTCTCATACATTTGTTTCAGAAGAGTCTTCTGAGTCTTCTTTGTGGCATCATTACCACCAAATCTTGTTTGTATGGCAGCAAACAAAGTCTTTGCATCCTTGTACTGATTAAAATTCAACAGATGTTCATTAGTAAGTGCCATTAGTAATATACTTCTTGCCTTCACATCATTCTTCTTTTGAGTCTTTTCATCAGCAGTTACCGGACCTGGTATTTGTGTAGTTGTTAAACCATCAGCATTTGTTGTTGTTGTAGCTACTTGGTTTTGAATGGATGTTTAATTCTCTATGACTTCCATAGGAGGCTTAGTCTTGTACTTGAAAGTATTGCTCAATTCTTAGCTTCCACATCTCATATTCACCCTGTTTAAGAATCGGCAACTTTGTAGTAGAATTGGTTTGTGCAGTTTCTAGATCCATCTTTTCTTTGTGAGTAAAGGATTCTTCTAGTTTGTTTCTTCTAGATCAAAGTTTCAGAACACTTGCTCTGATACCACTTGTTGATCCCAACTTAAGATCTATTCTTTAGCTTGTAAAGAGTATGTTACTTTGGATAAATCCAAAATAACAATGATAGAAACTTTGTGTGTATATTAAAGAGTATGCGGAATCTACTCTTCAATACTTAGAAGAATTATGTATGTAACAGTAAATATGAATGAACAAAAATGTAACAAAAAGTTCAATATTATTAAGATCAATAATACGAGTACACTATCTAGTACTAGGGTTTACAACCTTGAAGCTATGAATATCTAAATCGTATGTATGACTAATTATCAACTCTATACCCTAGGATCTCCTTTTATACACCAAGGAGTCCTACAAGGCTTACAATACTTTCCTAAGTTATCATGATCTTCTAAACAAATAACTTATATATATCTTTTACAAAAATAACTTAATACTTATCTTCGTAAGTATTCTTGTTCTACAAACAATTTTTATATCTTCTCTGATAAGCTTTTGATCTCATCTCTGTCAGCATTAGCATTCCAGCAGTTGTAATCCTTTTAGCAGTTGTATCTTTATAATCAACAGCTTTGACTTTTTAATAACCAGCCCCCGCTCTAAATGACACAAAGACAGTAGTATTGTTACTCTAGAACGTTTTCTTCATTCTTCACCAACAGTACTAACTTTACTCTAACAGTTGTAACTTTAATCTAGCAATACTAAGTTATACTAACAGTACTAAGTTACACTAATAGTAGTAACTTTTGTACTAATAGTAGTAACTACTTGGCATATTTTCAGTCTTCATCTTTGAGCAGTCTTAACTTCTACTGACAGTAGTAACTCCATACTAACAGTACTAAATTATAATAACAGTAGTAACTAGCAGTAGTAACATTATGCTACTAGTACTAACTACTTAGCATAATTTTCATTATGTTTACTGAACAGTACTAAGTTAAGCTTGACAGCACTAATGTATACTTGAGCAGTAGTAACTCCAAGAACATCATGAAGCCTTTTAATCCCAACAAGAGATTATGCTTGGTTGATGATCTTAAGGTGTTCAAGATGACATTTAAGACAAGCTAAGGAACAAGCTCAAGACCTAAAGTCTATGATCACTACATCAAATCACAAGTTAATGATTAAAGTTAAACGAGCTCAAGACTAAAGATAAAGCATAGTATGCTAAGTTTAAGTTTTTGTAAAATGGAGCGACCTCCCTTAGGGGGAGATTGTTAGGAATACAAAATTCGTAGGAAAGTGTCGATTGCTTCCATAGATAATTATCGTTAGCTCGTTAAGTAATTTTTAAGAACTTACATAGTTAGTTAGCTAAAGGCCCATGGTTGGTTGTTCATTATTCACACACATAATATAAGTTTTCTTTTATGTTCTTTCTCTCTCTAAAGTGTTCATCCAACCCTCTCTCTCACTAAAACAATCTATTTCCCTCTCATCTAGTATGTTATTAGTTTAGTCTTCAACAAAAGCTGCAAGGTATGGGTTAGAAGGCATTGAAGACATGATTCTCAAATTATGGAGCCCATTCAAAGTGTTGTATGACAAGAATGTGCATTAGGGATCTCTCACTGGGGACCCAAACGCTAGCAATTCTACAGATATCTGATCAACAAGATATCTCATCATGATGTTTACTCCACCATGAAGATTTTAAGTGTGGTCAGTGTAACAGTTGACAAGCAGTACGGATACGGCTATCTGAAAGAGATCGTGGTGCGAAGAGCTGATCAGAAACTATACACGTTTATGGAAGATGACTTTCCAAGACTACATCTGAACGACATCGAAGACATGTTGCTTCTCCTTTTTCAAAACAAGATTTTCAACCTTGAAGGTAACGTCATTGTCGACTTGGCAGTAGCTCTACGCATGTACACTCATAGAATTGTCATTTAGAGAAGAGTTAAAGACGTTCAACATGGTGTAGAAAGTTACCAAAATAAGCTCAACATCTCCAAGCCACAAACATACGGTGTTGATATCTCCTTCAAAGAACCATACATCACACACTCTGACCCTCAAGGAGTTATTTACGAGGACAAGCTAAAAAGGAAGATACTGATGCGTTCTGATGAACTTTACAAGTTCAGTGATGGAACGCTCAAATCTGTTCGCAATATTCTTCATGATATGTTGATGAACTTCAGGTTGGGTATAACAAAGCCATGGATAGGAGAAAATGGACAGAAACGGATAAGAGACGGACACGCATCATGATAAAACAGATCGATGAGCAAATGCTAGAAAGAAGGATCATGAAGAGCTTAGAAAAGTTCGTTGGTGGAAGGGAATATGGGACTGATGTCAGATTATTACAGCAGACAATATGACTTTGTCATATTTGGTTCTACTCCTTCAGGTCATGTCTCAAAAAACAAATCTTGTGAATATTTACATTAGTAGTGTAATATTTAAGGTTAGGTTTATATATATATATATATATATATATATATATATATAGAGAGAGAGAGAGTGTCTGAGTACAAAAATTTCAAGAATTTTTCAATAAATTCAAAGTCTCTTAAAAATTTGTGTACTTGACACTATATATATATATATATATATATATATATATATATATATATTTGAAAACTGTTTGAGGAGAAAAATATTCTGATTATTAACAAGCCTTATTTGGAACATTTTAATGCTCTATATATGGGAGTATTAAAATGTTCCAAATAAGGCTTGTTAATAATCAGAATATTTTTCTCCTCAAACAGTTTTCAAACATATGTATATATATATATATATATATATATATATATATATATATATATATATATATACACACAGAGAGAGAGAGAGAGAAAGGGAGAGGAGAGATATATTGAGAAGGGGTCTTAAGATGAAAAGGATAGGAACCACCAAAATGCGCCATGTATACCCTCCTCACCCGTTCTTTTTTTATAATTGTAGGGGTATTTTTGGCATTTTACCCCTTAGGGTATATAAAGTCATTTTTCTATTTTATTTTCTCTTTTTGTGCCTAACCAAACACACACGGTAGTTTTGACTTCCCTACAAACACCACTGATTAAATAAATCTCCCCTTTATTATCACCACCGTTCTCCCCTTCGATCCCGCCACCTTGCTCCCCTCTAATCTTACCATCGATCTCACCACCATTCACAACTGTCGATTATCACCACCAAACACGAAACTAATTTTTATTGATTTTAAGATGTCGATTGAGTGTTCATCATCCACTAATAATGAACCAACTACTATAATTAATAATCAGTGTGCATCATACAGTTGGTTCATCATAAATGGAAAATGATAGTAAGATCTTAGTATCTTATTTTTTAACCTTTTTTTGTTAATATACATTATGTTGATCTAATTATATTATACTGGGAGTTTGATTAAGATGTTATCATATTTCTTTCTTAACTTGAAACAAAATCAAGTAAAAATAGATTAAAAATGTTTTTAGAAAAGGTGCACACAAAGTGTTTGTTAAAATGTCTATGTGATATTTTATAACTGTGATGCAGTGACTTTTTCACTGTGATGCATCAACTGTTATGCTTTGATTGGGTCTATGGAAAAGGCTTCTATGTGTAGTTGTATACATGTATGTATGATGCATAAGAATCGAAATGTTTGATGCAATAGTTGTTTGTTTGAAGTATAGATTTAGATATTATATCTTATTCTTTGTTTAAGCTATGAGTAGAAAATGTTTATGTGTGTACTTGTATGTATTATGTAATTAGTTAATATGTTTTTTGTTGATTGCTAGTGTATTTAGTTTATTTAAAACATTGATTAAGTATGTGTTTACTTGATTTTTATATTGGAAAAACTTAGTGAAAAAATGACTTTTCACTAACTTTGGACATACATTATTATTAGTAAATATTATTATTATGATTAAGGTCTTATATGATTACATAGTCCTTTGTTGTATCAGGTTTCATTAGGTTTCCTCAAGGTTTTGTTGATATAAAACACTAACGCAGTTGTTATGTAGTTTAGTTTATATAAACACTAATGCAAGAGGTGTATAATATTTCATTAAAATCACATTTACTAGCTTAGAGCTATGAATTGACCTCTTTCTAACCCTTGTCCCAATTCTGACAGTGTATTAGTTAAACTCAATTAATTTATAGAAATCGAAATGAGTTACCAGTCATTCTATCTATAGTGTTTCAGAATTAATAAATAGCCATGCTCTAGGTGGGGATATGTGCAGAATAGGATTGCATGTGTTAATGTGTTATCGAATTGATAATCGTTTTCATTAACATTCTTTTGCTATAGTTTAATGGGTGTATGATCTAGATTTTATTAACTTTTCACCAGAACCCTTTTTGGCTAATACGTTTTATTTGACCCATTTGAGATAAAGCAACCCATATCGATCCATTCATAGGTAACTTACTGGAAATTCTCCCCTCTATAATTAACACATGGAAGGCTTGCGAGCGACGGTATTTGCTGACAAATAAAGAAGATGAGGCCAGAACTATTAACATTATGCGTATCTTGATAACTTATGGATTCGATCGAGTAAATGGGTCAGTTGTGAATGACTCACTTTTGAAGAAAAAACAAGTGAAGGTTGTTCTACGCAAATTACTACATAAAGTGGTGAAATTGAGACAATTCCAATTGATCCAAACCTTCCACCACCTATTATTAAAAGACCACCTCCCAAAGACAAGCAAACACTCTTTCCTCCTAAAAGACGAGTTGGTCGCGATGATGTTGAGATGAAAAATGGTGATTGTCTTTGTCCAAAGTAAGTAATTATTATGATTTCTTATTGCTCTTTGGATTTGGATTTGGATTTTGGATTTGCATCTTAATTGTTATTCCGACTTCTTATTGCACTTTAATACTTTAACCCACCTTTTAACATAATTTTGAAAAGCACTTTTCATACCTGCTACAACAATGTATCATTTGAGGTGTTAATTTTAATTAAATAAGTATCCTATCTTTTAACATAATTGGCAAGTTTCACTTTTATCATACAAAATGTTTGTTGTTTGGTATAATATATTTAAGGTTGTTTGACCTGAGATTCCTTAAATGGTCAGAATTCACCAAATCAAATCATGTGATTATTTATTATCATACATTCAGACGACATAAACATATTATAACACCCTATGTTTTTAAGTCATTGACGACGTCGATAAATCTATTATGTATCTTTTGTATTGTACGCGTTTGTTTTAAATCATAAACGTTAAGCTAAATCGCGTAGGCTAAAAATTAGCGTTCAATGTAAACGGGCATCAAACAATTAAATGTTTACATCAAGCAAGGGTTAAGTATTTATTTTAAGAGTAATTATTAACTTTGTTCATGTTATTTTTATTGGTTGCGTAAAGTGATTTCGTTTCGCAATAAAATACTTTTAGGCATACCCGAAACCGCCAAAACTTTTCTACGCTTTAACAAATACCCACATTTATACCCAATACATAAAAGTTACAAAAATATATCATATAGATCATATATATGCCGAAATTATTGCAATTATTCATAGTTCTATATAAAGAAATAAATCTTTCCACTTGGCTTTGGTACTTCACCTAGTTCATTAAACACACCCATACCCTTGTTACTTGGACGCAAGCATGAAACAAGACCCTTGATACCTCATCTTGCTCTTGGACTTTATTGCTTTAATTTTTACCAAAAGACCCCTCATATAATGCAAGTAACACAAGAGAGATAACACATACATGCATAAACACTTAGTAAAAACTCAAAAACTTCTTCCTTGGTGCTCCTTATAGCCCACGGCTTGCAAACAACTCCCAACCAAATCCATAGCAATTTTTCTACAACCCATACACACTTATACACATCCATCCTAAGATATTCTAAGGTATTTCCAAGCATTGGCTAAGCATTTTCAAGTATTAATCAAGTGAAAGGAAGCTAGGGCTTATTTAAGAAAACTAGGGTTTTCTTTGGTGCAAGCTTTGGATTTTTATCTAAACAAGGGTTTAGATTATATTGGTCATCATCATCCTACACCATAAGGTCATCTAGAACTCTTTATGATCTTTCATTTATCATTATATGCATATGTTAGTTCTATTGTAGTTTGAATCACCATTTAGGATTTTTAACATGTAAATGGAGTTTTTACTTGTAATGACCATTTTGTATACTTTTATATATGTTGTAATATTACTTATATCATGTTAAAAAGGATGAGAAAAGAATGTACCATGTTGTTTTGGTGTAAAAATGATTAAGTACAAATTAGGGTTTTTAATGTTTCCTTAATAAGTTTCAAGTAAAAGAAATACAAGTGACATGTTAATATGGATTATGGACTTATAGTAAGGTTATATGATCATTAAAATAAGGTTATAACCAAATGGGAAGACTTGTACACTCATGGTTTTATGTAAAATGGTTATATATAAAACTAATGATTAATGGTTAAATATTAAAGTTATGGTTTATAAGTATATTGATGGACTTATAAAATTTGGACACATGAGGACTTGGATGGACAAATGGACTTTTATTATATGTAACATATATGACATATATGAAATATAAGACTAGTGGTAAAAGTTATAAAGTGCAAATAAGGAAACAAGGCTTGATTTTAGACTCATGAAAGACAATCAAACATTCTGTCCAAAAAGTGTATAAAAACATAATTATTTTATATTTTTATAAGGTAATACACCTCACGACGATTCCGAAAAGGTAAGAAACTTGTCAAACGGACTAATAACGAAAAAGTTACGTTAAAAACGAGTTATACGTTAATTAAACGGATTTTATAAAATAACTTTTATAAAAACTCCATCAAACAGCAAGTTTGATATTTTTATCAACTAAAACACATTTTTAAGATTCCAAAATGATAAGAATCGTAATTTTTCAATTTATAACGAATAAGTTATGAATTTCGCGGGTTTTCGATAATTAAAAGTTTATAAAAATGATTTTATAAACCATGAACAGTAAAAACACTATTCATGACAGAAAGTTATATTTTTGTAAACCTCATAAAATTATAGAACTTTCAATAACGTGAGCGTGCTCGAAATAATCATTAAAAACGGAGCTATAACGAATACAATACGACATTTACGGGTTTTACGACAACAAAAACGATTTAAGTAAACTCATGTCTGGCGTGAACAGTAAAAGTTACTGTTCATCAGAGGACCAAAATTATGAAAATACCAAATATCGATAACTCGTCTTAATACAAAAAGGTGGGCATAAGAAATGAAAGAAACGGACTTAAAACGCGAAAGTTATGACGTATTTACCAAAAGTATGTTTATAAACGTTTTAATATTTATAAACATGTTTTCACTCAAACAATTAGATGGTGATTAGCTATATAGAATTATGCATGGTAGTAGTTAACAGTGTGATTAGTACTTATACGACCTTAATTTAAATAGGTGGCATCTGATCGATTTGCGTGACGCACTATTTGTGATACACTTGGTATTTGCTCACTCAAGGTGAGTTCATAGCCTCACGTTTTACATGTTTTTGTTTTATAAGTTTTTGGGGTGAAAAACATGCAATGCTTTACAATTGGACACAAGTGGTTAAGTTTCATGTTATGATTACGTGTTGCCTAAGTAGCGATAACCCATATCTGAGCCCATTATCATGAACTGTCAATTGCGGGATTGTGAGCGCGAATGTTATTAATAGATCTATTGGGTTTGACAACCCCGTTCGGGTGATTAGCTATCACTGGACAAACGAACGTATACCATGTCGAATATAGGATGTTGCGGGTTAGAACATCACCACGGGCAATGTAGACCATTTATTTGGTATTCATTCATGTCAAGCTTCAGTGTCATGAGCTTAGAGCAACGTAATTACATTTATATGATGTCTGCATCTGTTGCATTATCATACACTTGGGAAATCTTGTGGTCCTACAATATATGATTTATCAAACCTATGAATTCACCAACATTATTGTTGACGTTTTAAAGCAATGTTTTTCAGGGGATCAGTAAGCACGAGGTGCAAGGGATACATTGGTGGTTTTGATTGGGATATCATGCATTAAAGATTTTGTCGCATTACATTTTGTATAACTGTATGGGCTAGAAATCTTTGTACTTTGAACAAGTGGACAAGTGAAGCTTCGGCTTATGTAACAAATACTTTGTTAAATCCAATGTATCAGTTTTTAAACGACTTTTTGGTCGTTCTATATACATCTTGTGTTATTGATCTGAGAAGTAACACGCCCCGGACCCTTATTCCGCTGCGACCCAATTTGGGGGTGTTACAGATTGGTATCAAGAGCCAAGGTTATAGAGAACCAGGTCAAATGTTTTTGCTGGACTATAACCGTTTTCAAAAGTTGTTTTATAACACACTAATTAATATATTACATTAATATATTAAAACGTTATTCTACATATTAACGTGTGCGTCCCCTTAGGCTCGAATAAATTCCGAACATATATAATTTATATTTGTTCATATTCCAACAGATCCTACTTGGACATGTATAAATTATATAATAACATTGGTAAGCGTTTAGCAACACGCCAATTCTCCCAGAAATATCCGAGTGTGGTTTCATAAAGACACGGACAAATGATTTATGAATTCACAATCCTTTTGTTTCTGATACCGTGTTAAAAATGGATATGGATCAATGCCATTCCATTATTTAACGATTCTGTTTCTTGTATAAGTAACTAATCAAGATTATCAAAAATCAATGAGACATATCTACATGAGTTTTCAGGTACGGCCATACATACATCTGATTAATTCTACGAGGGGCCCAGTGGCATTATTCTTCAACTATTGAAGGAACAAATTCTATATTGACTACAAGTGTCAAGTAATCATGTTTCAAAATCACTTCTGAAATAATACCCCTACACTTGGATTTGCTTGTCCTCAAGCAAATGGGCTTTTCTACCTAGACAATAACAATATGAGGGGTCATTTTACCTACTCTTTAAAAGTATTTTACAACACAACCTTCTAGACCTCGTAATTAACAGCACAAAAAGTATACACTAGCACCTCACATAAGTGTTTGGGATTCTCTCTTTCACTCGGGTGTATAATAAATTATAACATAAGGGGGAAACGAAAAATCAACACTCATTACTTGTCATAGCATATAAATTATCATAGGCTTGGTAAAAGATCAAACCTCCACCGCTAGGTGTAAGTATTATTTATTACTATCTAAGAAGTCTTTTATAAAGGGTTGTGGGGTATAGGTGAAAGATAACATATAATGAAAACAAAAATGGATAGGATACATTTGGTTGGCTTTGGGTGAATTTGGAGTGGAAGGGTTAGCTAATTATTTCTACGAATACACTTTGGTTTGGTTGCTAAGCCAAGACTCAGACGAAGATATACAAACTCTATATAACTCTACATCAATCTCTTTCTTTTTCTTTTCTCATTTTTTTTAATAACACAATACATCACATGGGGTTTATAATACGTACCCCTACACTTGAGCTTTTAAATGCCCGATACTTACAATCTAACTAATGACCCGATTTGAGGTGGATTAAAATAACATTGAGATCATTTGACAAACATATGCGGGTATTGACTTAACTTTTCTTCCCCATTCTTTCGCGAAATAAATACTACCATGAATCCCAATCGTCCCAAAACTGTAATACAGGATAAGGGACTTACAACCGTGTATCAATAATTACATTGGTTAAACACAATAATGTACTAAAAGTGAGTACCATACAAGGTGGGCTAAGGCTATTTGGGTGTAACGATTGGTTTAAGGGGTGGACAAGTAATCTTCATTAATAGTCCGGATTAACCAAAAAATTATGAGAACTATGAAATAGGATAGGCTCGAAGGGTTGTACTAGGGTATCCTGCACTTAAGGTTAGTGCATGTCAAGGGTGTGGGATAGTTATATGATCGAGGTGACCATCATAACAATTACAGGTTTAAAACATGGGTTAATCCTAATGCCTCTTATCAAGCAAATCTTAATACTTACTATGCGGCCTCGGATTGCATCACAAAAACAAGTTCTAGAATTTAATATACTACCGATACACTCATATAAATTTTACTAACACCAGACATTCCAGAAAAGGCAACGAAGACCACACGTACACATCCGTAACGACGGAATAGACACATGTGACTGCTTACTCCTTAACTTGAACCGGGTAAAGATAAAATCATCTTGGGTTACCGACGATAGGTACCCGAATTTCTAAAGATCTAAGGGCGAACCTCACATTTTTGGGGTGGAATTTTAAGGGTTATTGTGCTAGTCATATAAATTCCTATCCATGAGACGCTAGTAATACTTAGTTTTCGTTGGTATGTGTCGTAAAAAAATTAAATTTTGGTAAAAATCACCCTTTTATGCTATGTTTTGATATATTACCCATCTTTTTAAGGACAAAGCAAATGACAAATGAAAGAATAGTTTCTAAGACTTATTCCCCCTACACTTATTTTGAACATTGTCCCCAATGTTCTTTGGAAGTACCCATTAAAACAGATAAAGGGAAATGAAAACAAGGAAAAAAAACTAGTACTCCCCTGGTTTACTCAATAATGGAGAAGAAACATGCGATAACTGGTTAGATCGTCCTCCGAGAATCATCCAATGAAACTTCCTAAGAACTTCCAAGCTTCTTCTCATCAAATTTAACCTGTAATCAAAGACAGAGAAAACTATACCAAGCATAAAATGTGCGATTTACCAATATACATTATGAATTTAGGGTTCGACTCGATAGATAGGATGAAAGAATTATTAAACTTATCAGGTTTTGCATGTTTATACAGAAGAATACCTATATTAAATGTTGCACAAGTTTTATTTTCAAAAATAACTAAAAACTATTAATTTTTCTGGACCTAGGCGTTTGACGCCGTCGGGGTTGGTGTGACCCCATCACAGGTGTCGTGGTGACGGCGTCGAGTGTTAATCGCGACACCGTCTGTGAAAATAAAATTTTTGTTTTTGACTAAAAATTTTCTGCACTTGATTCCATAAGTTAGTTTCTGTGTAAATTGCTGTATAAAACCTACCCCACCTATCTAAAGCCCTGATGTAAACCAATGATCCTTGAAACCATACCTGAGAATTAAACAATTCCAATCATATGACTCGATACAATACGCAATTAAACTACCCACAATTCATAATACACAAGCTTAACCTAATTATTAATGGCTCAAACAACCGGATAAAATACCCCTAACACTTATAGTTTGCACAAATCCCCTATTGATTGCAAAAATTAAACAGGAAAAATGCCCCTGCAAAGCAATTATTACCATATAACTCAAACATAAAAAATACAAACCAGGTTAAGAAATAACACATCCATTACACACCTAATTTTGCGGGGAACAAGTAAAAACATTGGGTGTATTGCCTCCCAAAATGCATGTATAATATTAGAAAAAGCTACTTTTGTCACCGCCGAGTATTTTAACTGTATATTATAGCTCGTACTTTAATATAAATCGTAATGATTTTCCGGTTTTTGGAAACCGGGTACTAATACCCTGTAAATTGTAAAAACTATAAATACACTCTCTTTTAAACTGTTGGACAGATTTGTAGCTAGGTTACCAATATCATTTTTTCCAGTTTAAACCACATAGAGTTTCTCTCTCCTAGAAAAACCTCTTCCCATGTGTTTTCCCTCTCTTTAGAAACTAGCCAAATCTAAAGAATCAATCATCATCCATCGGGCTTGAAACATCTTGAACTGGTTGTGAAATGATATCAGTCTTGATCGATCAGTGATAAAGGAGACTTGTGTTAAAGATATGTTTTACATGTGATTAAAGTGATTATTCTACGGGATTTTACTAATCTTAACTAAAACCGAGAAATAAACCTTTCACGGGATTTTACAAAGTAAGAAAACCGTAGAAAAATTAAGTTTTTAGTGACATATTTCGTTTGGAAAAACTCAACATATTTCGCTTAGAGTTTATGACATGTTTCGCTTAGGATAATCTGTCATATTTCGCTTGAAGACAAACAGACATATTTTGCCTGATAATGTCATATTCCGCTTGAGTACATATTTCCCTTGGAATCAACCTGTCATATTTTGCTTAGAGGCAAACATATTTCTCTTGAAACATATTCCGCTTCATTCATACCTGTATATTTCGCTTCCTTCAAGCAGAAAGGAAACTTCGAGCAAAACACGACTTTTTCCAACAAAATCACCAAAAACACACCCTTTTTGACGTTGTACCTTGATTTTTCTTGCACAACTAGTTACCTTATGCCTAGATCTTGCTTAAAAACATAAACATAAACACATCTAAGCACAAAAATCTGGGTTTTGATTTTCGAACCAAGAACACAAAAAAGCAACTAGAAAACACGATCTAATCAAGATCCGAACGCACACAAGCTCACGAAATCACCACAAAGCTCTGATACCAATTGTAGGATATCATATTTCACAGCCCCGGTGATGATTCTTGGATTTGGCTAGTTTCTAGAGAGAGAAACACATGGAGAGGTTTTTCTAGAGAGAGAAACTCTATGTGTAAAATGGAAAATGAATAATGACTAGCTACCTCTTCCAAAGTTGGAAGAGGTATTTATAGTTCTTACAAAATACAGGGTATTAGTACCCGGTTCAAAACCGAAAATCATACGATTAACTATTAAACTACGAGCTATAATAAACAGTAAAATACACGGGGTGACCGAGTCTTTTTCTAATATCTAACAATATACACAACCATTCACACAATCATGAGCACAATGCAAGTATAAAAGTAAAGTGGTAAATAAAGAAATAAGTAAAGCGAAAGGTAAAAGAAAATGCAAACCGACACGGTGATTTATAGTGGTTCGGTCATGAAGCTCCTCTTCGCCCTACTCCACTCCCCGAGTATCCCACTCGAGAGTTACTTCACTAATCAACAAGCTCCCTTTCGGCGGAGAAAACCTTATACCAAATCTTACATTATTTTCTGACATTAAGCTAAATGTCGAGTCCTTCTTCGGGTACAACCAAACCCGTTATGTTTTGTGGCCCAACATAACAAACCTTGTATTTTATGTCCTAAACACATAAACCGTGTCGCTTACATTATTTTTCGACACTAAGCTAGATGTCGAGTCCTAATCTTAGCTAGAACTAATCTACCACTTCACCAAAGTATTTTAAGGCCTAAAATACTAACCAACCCACAATCAACCCATCCAAATATATACATCATTTGGATCTACACACGACTAAAGATTTAAAGACATAGACTCGATCTATATGTAACAAATGGACTAACTAGACTACATAACTTTGGATCTTAAAGATGACCGAAGTTCTTCTCTTGCACTTGAGGGAAGAAGGAAAGAGTAGAAGATTAGATAGAATAGAATCATTGCATATATTTTGTTAAATAAAGAGTGTATAAAATAATATGTGACAATTCAAATTTTTTTAAATTGAAGGGTTCAGTTTCTGACTCATATATCTCAATTCTAACGCGGCACATTTAGTTAATCATTTTAAAAAGTTCAGTTTAAACTCTGACACATTATTTTTGTCAAATAAACATGAGATTGCTTGTTTTGTTTAAAATATTTTTAACTTTAAATTGATTATATTATAAATTTTGTTTTTTATATTTAATAAAGTTTATTTCTTGTCCAAATACAATCCTTTTATATTTAAATTGTAAAAGCTATAGTTTAACATATCTAGACATTTTTACCAAAACATACATTTTTATTTGATTCAGATTTCTCAACAACTTATTCAGATTAAGATGGAAATCAGATTCAGACTTTTCTATCGAACATTCAGATTCATATGTGTGAATCAGATTCAGATTCGGAGTCTCTTAATAAACAAACAACACCTAAGAGTTAAATCATGATTAATGCACACACGGCAAAAATTTAACGTATAAGAGCAAAGGGTGCAGTAACTTAAAAGTTATTGCCATATGTGCGTTACATCAGCTTTTTCTCACTTAAGAATTGCAAGATTGATCTTCTCATTGATGAATACAAGAAGTTCTCAATCTCCAATGAAGAAACTATTGATAGTGGCTTCACACGATTCAATGCTATTGTAACTAGTCTCAAATATTTAGATCTGGACTACTCCAATAAGAATCACGTGAAAACGTTTCTTCGTGCTTTACCATTGAAATGGAGAGCCAAGGTGACAGCCATTGAAGAAGCCAAAGACTTGGCTACACTTCCTCTTGACGAGCTAGTCGGCAACCTTAAGGTCTATGAAATGATCTTGGAAAATAATGGCATAGTTTCCAAGACTACTACAAAAGAAAATATCAAGTCCTTAGCTCTTAAAGCTAAAGTCACTATGGAACAAACTAGTGATGATAGTGATAGTCAAGGAGGAAGTGATGAAGATGTAAATGAAAAAGAAGCTGAAGCATTCAAATTGATGGCTAGCAATTTCCGTAAGTTTTTCTGCAAGGGTAATCGATTCGGGCATGGCAATCAATTTGGTAATGGTGCCAATAGGTTTGGAAGAGGCCGCAAAAATAGCTTTGGGAACAAAGACAGTGAAAGCTCAAAACAAAAGGGAGTTTACTACAATTGCGGGGTAGAGGGCCACTTTGCTAGTGACTGTACAAAGCCCAAGGAGAATAAGGCTTTTGTCGGAAGAGCTTGGAGTGATAATGAAGATGGTGACGAACCCAAAATGACGTAACTTGTCTCATGGCTATTGAATCTCAAGAGGTGTGTCTTATATGTAATCTACTACCGGACGATTAGATTATGGATAGTGGTTGCACTAAGCACATGATTGGGAATAGAAGATTGTTTACTTTGTATAAGGCGTATGATGGTGTACATGTTGTATTTGGGAGCAACCTAAAGGGCAATGTCGTCAGTGGAGGTAATATTACTCATCACTCCATTACAATTACCAATGTTCAGCATGTTAGTGTTCTAGCTTTTAACTTGAATAGCGTAGGTCGATTATGTGATGATGATTGCGTAGTTATCTTTACTAAAGTGGATTGTACTATTCGTAAAAATGGTAAAACACTAGCTAAAGGACATAGGAGATATGGTCTATATATTTAAAAATTAGGAAATAACTCCAAACAACAAATTCATCTTACATCCATGATGGATAAATCAACGCTTTGGCATAGGAGCTTAGGTCACGCCAATATGCGGTTAGTTCAAAACATAGCTTCCAACGAACTAGTAAGGAACCTACCAAAGTTGAGTTTTGAAAGATACTTTTGTAATGCGTGTGGTTTAAGGAGTCAAGGTATGCAAACAATAAAACTTGGAATGAAGTGCCAACTACTAAGGTTTTAGAGTTGTTACACTTAGATTTGTTTGGTCCATCTCTAATTCAAAGTTACGGAGACAGCTTCTACACTGTAATGATTGTGGATGATCACTTAAACTACATTTGGGTTGTGTTTATAGAGTCTAAGGATGATGTCTTAGAAAAGTTTAAAATCTTGTGTAAAAGGCTTGAAAACCTACATGATTGTTCTATTGTTTCCATTGAAACCAATCATCATAGTGAATTTGATAAATTGCAATTTGGTAGCTTTTGTGAACAACATGGAATGTCTTATAACTTGCCAGTCCCGTTCACTTCTCAATCGAGTGAGATTGTTGCAATAACACATCGCAAGTTAAGAAAGATGAGTCGTGCTATGTTAGACAAGCAATCCATTCCACAAAATTTATTGTCTCATGCATTAGATATGGCAACTTACAATTTTAATAGGGTCTATATAAGAAAATTCGTTAATAAAACACCCAACGAAACCCTTAGAAATAGAAATCCATCATTAGAGTAGTTTAAGGTCTTTGGTTGTAAAGTATTTATACTTAACACTAAAGTACATCTCACCAAGTTTGACCCAAAGTCGTACGAAGGTGTGTTTTTAGGATACTCTCAGACTAGTAAAGCATACATAGTGCTTAACAAGGAAACAATGAGAATTGAGAAATATCTCAATGTTACCTTTGATGAGAGCTTGCCCGAGCCTAAGTCATCTCCTTCGGTAGAAGATAATAGGATCAATGAACCCATAGTTTAAGATCTTAATGGGTCACCGTCATTACAAGTTAATGTTTTGGATGAAGGTTATCCTAAAAGTGTAAAAGAAGCTAGAGGTCACCCAATAGAACAAGTAATTGGTTAGTTGAATGAGAGGACACTTAGGTCTAAGACTAAACAAGCTTAGGATTTTCACATGACGTTTCAAAATCCAAATTGCACAATTCTAGTTGAGGTTGTTCATGGTTGACATGCACCATAAGATAATGATTTAAATAAGTGAGGGGTCGAGAGTAAGGGTAGAAGTCTTGACGTCGTTTGCATACCCTATTAGAGATAATTGTGCTCTTAGAGCTTATGTGTTTATGTGCTATATGCTAGGACTTATGTGAAATGCATGAAAGTTAAGCAACATTGTTGTTTTAAAGATATGAAGGATAGATGTCAATACATTATTCAAACTATGGTTGACATTATCTCGGATCCTACATGTCAAACTTATATGCCATGAACAAGAAATTTGATCTACATCTTGTCAATATTATGGTAATCATCGCCTCATATATCTAAATATGTGAAATTGACTTACTCACAACATTGCATGCTATATTCCTCATGATAGACATGAAAGATTAACTAGAAAAATTCATTGAAAACCCACTTTGGATCGCAACTCACTCTTGTGATGAAGACGTTGTATTTGTGTCAACTTGTTCATTTTATGTGTTGATTGCATGCTATGTGTATTAGGATAGAGAAGAAAAGAAAAGAACTTTATTCAAACATACAAACTACTCACGTAGTTAAAGAGAATTCTCTTAAAATTGAATTCGGTATGGTATTGCATAACATACTAAAATATACAATAAATTTATAGTCGTCCCGTCCGAGAAACTATATATTTCAAGATATTATCAATGTTGATATAACACATCGACCATAATTTCAAGATATTATATTAGCAACATTTAACTATTGTATAATGGATAATGTGTCCAATATGTGTAAAATATCCAAGATGGATTAAAATATACATCGAACTAGGTTTGATAACTTAGACCACTCATCCGAGATCTTAAGTATTTTCTTTGTAACGCAATGAAACTAAAGTTATCATTTCTGAAAATCCAAAATGGTGATTAAGGATCTCTACACAACAAACCACAATGGAAGTATCATGCATGGCTAGAATAAATCATAGTGCATGCATGCATAATTGTAGTTACTAGCTTGTGTAACTTGATCATCCAATGTCATCTAAACCATCTAAAATCACTCAAATCATCAAGACATAATGTTCTTCCAACAACCTCCAACTCTCCTCACATCATCCTACCTACCACAAACATAAGGAATCATGGTACCATATGTAAGATTTCTTTGTTACTTATGCACTCATAATTTCCTACCTAACACTCCCTTTAAGCCTCTATAAAAACCAATGATACACTAAGATACGAAACACATTAGCTCCCCTTATATACCTTTATAAAATCGGCATACATAGAAAACAATCAAACATGAGTGAATCATCTGTTGGAAACTACACAGGAAAGAAATTGTGGAAGATAAGAAGCCAAATGATGAGTAGGAAAACCCAACAAGTGAAGATAACTTAATCTTAGGAAACTATGTGAAGAAATGCCTATCGAACGGTCCGATATGGTACAAGATTGGGTATCCTCTCCCTTACAAGCTTGATGAAAATAAGCATCCTCATACCGCTTCTTGCAATTGTTTCAAGAATGGAATCAAGGTTCAAAATGACCTTAAGGAGTTTCATGAGGAAATGAGAGAGATTCACTATTCCCTTAGCAACAACTTTAAGTTGTTGTGCTCGGTGGTTGAGCCACTAGCAAAGGCCGTAGCCCAACACCAAAAGAAATAAACGGGTTAGATGGCACCTTTAAATAAGGGGATGATAAGAATGGATACCCCCAACCATGTTAGATTAATGTGTAGCTAAATATTGTGTAATGTATGTTATTTATTGCATGTTTTATGTGAAATAATGCTTGAATGCTTTCTTTCTTATTATAGCTTAATTGCAACACATATCTTAAACAACATAATGGGATGAAATTATTAAATAATTGTTCAAGCATGCTCAATAAAAGTAATTAAAGTCATGAATAACTATACATATAAAATGTTAACTATGTATATGAATATATGCAATAATGTACAAAGTCATAATAATCTATATTTGTACTCATCCATGTTTCCAAGATTCAAAATGGTAAGCTAACCCATGTTGGACTTGCAGATGTATATATGTTTGTTTCTTGTGTTGTTTTGTGTTTGCTTGTTACTAGTTGTAGCCAAGAACGCCTCAAAGGTTATGCTCTTGACCCATGGATCCTCGCCTTGGAACAAAGGGGAGCAACGATCTAGGGGGAGCACGTGTCATGATATCTACTTTCTATCTCTATAAAGATATCAACCTTCACATGAAGACCAGGATCCCGCCTTTTGATTTGACAAGAGAGGGATAAGGAAGGAAAGCAATGAGCAAAAAGCTCATGAAATAATTACGGATCAGGGAGAAAGCTAGTATAGCTAGAAATTATGGAAGCAAAAAGCTATAGCTTACATAGGAGTAGAAAAGCTACGTAAGGATCATAGGTTGAAGACAATGTTCAAGCTTCACCAAATTATAAGGCCAAGATCAAGATGCAAGCTACATCGATGGCGGTCTTCATCTTCGCTACGTTTGTAATTTTATTTGCTTTCCGAAATTTTATTTGTCATCATCAAAAAAGGGGAGATTTTTGGTGCAACATTGACTAGGATCTCCATTATGTTTTAACGATGACAAATAAACATTCGAAAACATAAAATAACATACGCTAGCCAAAATCCGTAAAACTGGATTTTGTGAATTTGGCGTGCTGGGCACGTGTCAATGCGTGGCCAGCGCATCACTCACGGTATCCGTTTTTATGGATTTAGTTTTTTTAGATTTTCTCTTACCCGACACATGTGGAAACTTCAATAAAGGTATGTATATGATATTTGAGCATTTGGGAACACTCCAAATAAGGTTTAGACTTAGAGAGGAGCAAAATCAAATCCTCCCATTTTTTAACAAAATGCCAACTCAATTTTTTTATCAAACGCCTCTAGCCAAGGCCAAAACTTCTTTATAAACCTCATATGAACGAACTTTCAACATACCATCAAACGAAAGTATTCATTTGACCTTAATCCGGATTTACGTTGTTCCTAATCACGTAACGGGTTTTACTCCCTTATTGGTCAAACTAAGGCAAAGGGAACTTTGCGTAAACGCATCCTTTCTTGTTATGGGATATACTTTACTTGAGATGCAAATCACTTATCTTGCTTGCATCAAGATGATTAGTGATCACATCCATTATTGACTATCATGGATTAAAGTCCAAGTAACCAATTGAGGTTGTAATATTTGGAGGTTAATCATGCTTTGAGTTTTTCTTACCTCCTTACTTATAAATGATTTACAAACTCACACATGTATTCGTCATATGTCCTCCTACACACACAAGATGTTTTTATAAACTCCCACATTCCTCTATACACCACTTCTATACCATACTTCCTACAACACATCCTCATAAACTCACGATACCGTTTTTAATGGATTAGTTTTTTTTAGATTTTCTCTTAAACCTACACATGTGGAAACTTCAAAAAAGGAAAGTATATGATTTTGAGCATTTGGTAACACTCCAAATAGATGTTTAGACTTAGAGAGGTTAAGCAAAATCAAATCCCCTAATCCTCACCATTTTTTTAACAAAATGCCAACTCAATTTTTTTATCAAACGCCTCTAGCCAAGGCCAAAACTTCTTTATAAACCTCATATGAACGAACTTTCAACATACCATCAAACGAAAGTATTCATTTGACCTTAATCCGGATTTACGTTGTTCCTAATCACGTAACGGGTTTTACTCCCTTATTGGTCAAACTAAGGCAAAGGGAACTTTGCGTAAACGCATCCTTTCTTGTTATGGGATATACTTTACTTGAGATGCAAATCACTTATCTTGCTTGCATCAAGATGATTAGTGATCACATCCATTATTGACTATCATGGATTAAAGTCCAAGTAACCAATTGAGGTTGTAATATTTGGAGGTTAATCATGCTTTGAGTTTTTCTTACCTCCTTACTTATAAATGATTTACAAACTCACACATGTATTCGTCATATGTCCTCCTACACACACAAGATGTTTTTATAAACTCCCACATTCCTCTATACACCACTTCTATACCATACTTCCTACAACACATCCTCATAATAATTTGTTAATCTCTTATATCCCAACAAATGATTAAACATTATTTTCTACACAATCCTACAACACATCCCTCCTAATCATTTATATAACCCTTCTTACCCAACAAATGATTATATCTTCCATACACTCTAAACATTCCTTTCTCAAACTATCCCATAATCATATATGCCCCCTATTTTCTCTCTTATTGGCAATGTGATCATAAATCTAAATCAATCCTTTGATTTCACTCTAATCATCGTCATCTTCATACTTCTTCTTTATAGATCTTCACAAGCCTAAACCTTTCTCTCTTAAACATTCCCTAATCTTGTCCTCACATGGGACAACTCACATTATCTTACAACATTATACCTTGTGTACATCTTGTCCCCCAATATTCCAACATAGGCTCCTCCACATCACATCAAAACATTCTCCATCATATATATCCTATTCATCATCTTCCTCACAAAAACCAATTTGAATTTCACACACACACATACACACACACTCTTTCATCCTAACCCTTGATCATACCATTTCATCAATCTAACTTACCTCACTCTCATCTCATCTCTTGATTGAAATTCAAATAACATACACACACACACACACACACACACACACTTCTATCTTCACCATTGATCATGCCATCTCACCTATCCAAACTACCTCATCACCATCTCATCCCCACCCTTACTTTTGAATGTGATCAAGAGGCTCTTTTCCATCCCATCAACATCACATCATGACAACTTACATACAACTCATCCTTATCTTATCCTCTATTACACACATGTGAGAATATAATTTGAAATTTAAATTTTAAATCTCCCTCCCCCTTCATAGCATCCATTGTTTCTCTCCAAGTTTAGAATATTCTTAAAATATTCCATTGTGCCTTACTGATGCGGCTGTCATACACCAGGTTTTATAACTCCCTAGGCAGAGTACCTAACCGTTGTAGTGTAGTAAGGTAAGACTCGAGGGTTGTTATCGTTCTCTACGGGAATAGGCTGGGAAGGCTCGAACAAAATATAACATAGGTCTAAGGATTGAGAGAAGATTATTTTTTATTTTTATATCCTATAGAAAGCAGCTAAAATTCTGGTTTAAGAGGTTGGTTTTGGTTTTAGCTAATTAAAGTAAATATAAATCTAATCTACTTTGGTGATAACTATATGATAAACGAACGTATTTACTTAATCATGCATTACTTCCTAGTTTGTTTTTCCTAATCATGTTGCTTTGTCACACTTGTGATGATCTGTGTAAGTATTTCCTTATTCATGAGCGAATTACACAAAAACATCATCTATATAATATTCCTTTAAGGCAACGCACAAGTAAGGTAGTGTAAAGACTATTATAGGCCCTTAAGAGTACATTACATGCATTAAAACACTTAAGAGGGATCAACCATATTAGGGGTAAGGTAGTATGAAGACTGTTACCGATGGTATCCTTTCTAGGCACTCGCGTTTCCCTAGACGTCTATGCCAATTTAATATCTTATGTCTAGTTTTCTAAAGCCTAACGCACACATCCATCACAAGAAGCAACATTAAAAGGATCTACAAACTAATTTTCATGCAATCATAAGTAAATACTAAAGGATCTAGCCTAGCATGTTAAAAACAAGTGAAGAACAAGAATCTATCACATAACACATAGACATATTGAATGATAAAAGATAGGAGATCTCACTTGATTAAAACATGTAATTAAGGCTGATGCAATAGGTTTTTAACACCCTAAAACATCCTAAATAGGAGCTATAATCGTCTTCTAAAAGTATGGTTCGGTTCCTAAAAGTTACATACTAAAACCCTAAAAACGAGTTTGTATATATATGATGTGTCGTTGTGTGGTTGTAATTATATGTTTCAAGTTTTAAATTTATATTTTTCCGACTTAACCAAAAACAACACTTTAACGGGCAGTGTACCCGGTCAGATGGGAGTTTCGTGGTAAGTAGGGTGTCGATCACTAAGAGCGAGAAACAATCTTTCAATTTGTTAATATTTTGGTTATCTAAACTAAGTTAATTATATTCTATGTTAAACCTATGCTAAACCTATATTAATCCTAAATCTAACGGATAAGGGGGGTTTTCAGCCTAAGAGACTGACACGGGTTTTGTGGTAACTAAAATCAACCTAAGACACTAAAACACACGCAAGCAAATTAACAAAAGATAAAAGAGCAGTCTAGCCAAATATAAGAAAACTGTATTAACAATTATTAATCCAATTAGAATGTTGGTTTGTTTATTTAGTGCAATGATTACTTATCTCGAGGCGGCATATCATTCTTAAGATTAAGGCGGTACTTCTTCCTTAAACCTAGACACGTAGAATTCTGTCATAATTAAACGTATCCGCATAAAGCATCCTTATTTGCTGATTATAATCTATCTTAGGGATTAAAGCAATGGTGATCTTGTTAAACCCTAGCTCATAGAGACTTTACCCACTTACTGCTTAAAGGCAATTCATACACTAGTAGTCCACTAACCAAGTCTTTACCAATTAATTGAGAACGTACTTGTTGATCCCAAGGGTCACCTGCTAGTCCAACTAAGCTCATAATCTAAGGGCAAAGATAGGTTATTATTTGTGATCCTATTGGTCTAGATGTATAAATCACTATATAGAGAGCCATCCCAGCATCTAGATTACTTGGTCCATATCACTAGATCCAGTTGAATGATAGGTCGCATACAAAAGCACATAAATAAGTATAAACTGATAAACATAAACAAGCAATCAACGATAAATTAAGCAATCGAGATAAACAAACCAAACATTCAGATCTTCATAATAACGGCTAATACCCGAAGGTATTAGCCTTCAAACATCATAATCAATACAAGAGTAATAATTTAGCCAAGGTAAACTAACCGAGTTAACGAATGATACCAAAAACTGAACGATTACAAGAGTATAGGAGATTACAAGTTGTTTCCTATAGAATTAATTACGTTGCAAGACCTCTTATGCTCTTCTTCTCTTTTGAAAATTGACTTTTATGGTTTAGGTATCGAAAATATGATTTAGCACACTAAAAACCCGTTTTTAGGTTTTCTATTTATAAGGTCTGGAATTTGGTCGATACGATGTATTGAATGAGGTCAATACGACGTAATAAGGGTTTCTTAGAGTAGGGACCACGTTCGATATCTTCCAGAATATTTTATTTCCATAACTTGGATAAGGCGTATTGGTCTTCTCTGGATACAGTGCATTGATCCTTGATCCTTTTTGGTCTTTAGTAAAGTGCGTGCATAGATACGCCGTATCTTCCTTGATGGATAAGGCGTATTGGATATCAGAACAGTAATCTTCAAATGTCTTCGTTTAAGCTCCAGAATGCGTGCCTTTTTGCTAATCTTCACCAAGTACTCCATAATTATTGCAATTCTCAAATACAAACGATTAAGTAACAATTCTTTGCAATATCTATACAAAATGGGTTATTTACATGGGATAAATGATGCTATAAAAGTAACATTATTTGATGTCATCAAATATCCCCCTACTTGAATCCTACTTGTCCTCAACTAGCCTTTAGAAGTTTATGAAAATGTATCCCTAAGGATTTTTCTGTTTAAGCATTTATTTGATCTATCACAAGTACACAACCAAACACCTCACAAAATAGGTAGATGAAAACACTGATAACGCCTAAATTATACATGTTTCCGGTGGCGTTATTTATACATATTTTATCATTTCTCGTGAACTTTTGATACTTAATAGCATGAAATACTTGCAGGTTCACTTGAAGACATCCCGAGCTCAAATAAAACAAAGATCAAGAACTTATACACTTCGGAAATCAAGATACAAGAAAAGATAAAGTCTCAAGCTAAAAAGTGCACATGTGCGCCGCACTTACCCTTTGTGCGCCACAGCTCTCCCCAAAGTCAAAAGAATTAAAGGCTTAGTCAAAATAGTGCATTAACTACCCAAGTACGCCGCACAAAAAAATTTGTGTGCCGCACTTCCTATTTGGCTACGAAAATTAAATGAAGTCAATAAATACTATCGCATTAACACACCATGTGCGCCGCACAAATTATTTTGTGCGTCACACTTCTACCTGAAAATCATCCTATAAATAGAGCCAAAATTCTCACATGTTTCATCAACTCATTCTTACACACTTCTCTCATCTCACACACAATCCCTTTTCCCTTATGATGTTCTAAACCTTTCCAACCTTTTTCTAATCCATAAACACCATACCTTTTGAAGATTCAAGATCAAACAACCAAGAACGAAGAAGAATATCATCTTAGTTTATTGAAATAATGAAGTTTCTTGTTGAATCAAGTTATGTTATGAACTACATAGCCATGAGAGGCTAATTCTCTCATGACTACTCGGTGAAGGATAATGAATAAGTGTTTGGTATGATCGTGATCTCATTAATCTCAAGCTTATGTTGCAACCCTATTTTGTCTTATCTTGTCGGTTTTGCTTATTAACTTAGATTATATAATCGTATCGGTATAGGTCGAAAGACCCGTTAGATCTATATGGTTTTAAAGATTTGTCTATGGTCTTTATCGTCTGTGTCGAGAAATCTACTTTTGTAAATTGATAAACAAAATAAGCTTTGATATAATAAGTAACTGGTTCATTTGAGTGACACTTTTGGTCTAGTAAACTAGATATAAGTCTTAAGTTAATTAAGTTAATTTGTGAAAACGTTTTCTGATGAGAAATCCTTTTTATAAGTTAAAGGTTCCACCTTCAAGGTCTTAATCATTACCACTACTTATAAATTATTCTCAACTATCCGAGTAGTCATCCTAATTAACAAAAGTTATTTTCAAAGTTGTTAAAGTCTATTTTCTTTCTGATTATTTGAACACTACTTAAATCCATGTGGACGACCTGGTCTTACCTTAAAAAGATTATACTACATACGTGGGTTATACTTTTACTCGTGTGTTTCCCTATAATAAAATTGGTATTTTTAGTCATTATAAATTTAAAGCTTTTGAAACACATCAAAGTTTTTGGCGCCGTTGCCGGGGATTTTTAAGTTGTTCTGTAGTCAACTCTGAAAAATTATTTTAACTCCCCCTCTTTTTCAAAAAAATCACCGTACAGTTTTCTGGAAAACTGACCTAAACAAATTCTCCTTTGGATGCATACACGCGCTTCTAATTCTGAACTTGTTGAACCATTACCTGAACCTGAACGTACTCTGAATCGAAGACTTCGTCGACGTAACAGCAGAGTTCCATTCGATCAAAGAAACAACCCACCTTAACACCCGAGAATTGTCTATCCGCCAATTCTTGACATCAATTACTTCCGTCACTTTCTTGTTACCCTTCAAAACCTCTATTCAATGGATGATGAACCTATGTGGGTTGCCTACCGTGTTGTCGCTCCGACTCTCAGTTCCGCAATTACTATTCCTGAACCCGCAAATGAATTTGCCATTAAAGGTAACCACTTGACTCTCGTCAAAGGAAATCAATTTAATGGTAGAACCAAAACCGATCCTCGCAAACACATTCACGAATTCCTCAAAATCTATGATATGTTTAAATACAGAGACACCGAAAATGAAGCTGTCTGCATAATGATGTTTCCCCTATCACTCATTGGAGAAGAAAAAACATGGCTGGACAAACTCAACGAAGGAACTATCGAAACGTGGGATGAACTTCGAACCGCTTTCATTAGCCGATTCTTTCCCCTCAGTTCTTTTTGATCGACTCCATGGAGAAATCCGTGCCTTTTCCCAACATGAAAACGAATCTCTAACTGATGCTTGGCTTCGTATGAAAGAAATGCTCCAAAACTGCCATGGTCGTAATCTGTCCAAAGGCAATATTATCAAAATCTTTTACCATGGTCTCAACGAAATAACCCAAGAAGTTCTAAATGTCGCAGCTGGTGGTATTTTCCTCTATAAAACACCAAATCAAGCTTATAAGTTTCTCGAAGATAAAGTCTTACTCAAGCTCAACTGGGCTAAAAATCAAAAAACCAAATCAACTTTTAAGAAAACCGTTTCTTTCGCCGCTGAAGTTAGCAGTAATTCCGACACTGACAAAATTATGGCCCGAATGGATGCCATGACCACAAAAATGGATGCTCAGTACAAAGAACTCCAATCCTGTGCAAAACAACCAACACCCGATCTTGACAAAGATGACATGCCTATGTGTCGTGAAGAAGAGACTAAATTCATGCAAACTTTTTGTAAGACTCGTTTTTACAATGATTACCGCGATCTAGACTAGAATCGCGATAATTGGCGTTCAACCGAACAAAATAATTACAACCGAGATAACTACCGATCCAACACCGATGATAAATCCTATGAGCTTCAAAGACAATTCAATGATTTCATGAAATCTCAGCAATCAACCAATGCTTTTGTCAAACATACATTTATGGACCTCAAAACTTAACTTAAAACAGTAGCAAAAAATCATCAAGCTTCAATCTAAAACCTTGAAACTAAGTTCGACAGACTCGCTGACAAGCAATCTGGTCGACCTTCTGGATCTTTTTTGAGCAACACTCAACCAAACCCACGAGGAACCAACTCCAAATCCTATCAACCACTGCAATCTCGTAATGAGCATGTGAATGCCGTATTCACAAGAAGTGGTAAATCTTATGATCCACCAGTTAACCCAAATGATCAACAAAACAATTCTAAAACCCCTATCAATACGACGTATGAGTCTTTATGGATACGACGTATTGGTTTTTATATCTTTGTGGTCGCTTGTGAAGTCAAGGTAAAGATACACCATATCTTCCTTGATGGATACGGCGTATTAGATGTCAGATCAGCAGTCTTTAAGATTTCTTCGTTTAAGCTCCAAAATGTGTGCCTTTTAGTTAATCTTTACCAATTGCTCCATATTTACTGCAAATAACAAATATAAGCAATTAAGTACCAATTCATGCATAAATAATATAAAATGAGCAATTTAGCTGGGATAAATGATGCTATAAAATAGACGTTATTTGATGTCATTAAATATCCCTCCTGTTTAATCCTACTTGTCCTCAAGTAGACTTTAGAAAACTTATGAAAATGTATCTCAAACCAAGGTTTAAGATTTTTCCTTTAATAAATTTTTTCGTTTAGTAACTAGCACACAACAAAACACCTCACGAAGTAGAAAAATGAAAACACTCAAATCACTCATCTAATCTATGTGGTAACATGTAACTAATTCACTTAATTGCTCGGTCGTGACGATTATTCTATCATAAGCTTGACAATGATACACATCCCCACCACTAAATCTAAGGAGTAACAAGTTTAAAAAGGTAAATTGGGTTAAGGTTTAAGGGTTGATCATTCTTTCCAATGTCTATCGATACCAATATTCTAGAAAAGGTGACAAAACCACACATACACATCTAAAATGATGGAATAGACATATATGATTGCTCGATCCTTAACTCGGATAAACTAAAGGATAGGATCAGTAATCTTCACCAATAACTATAAACCAACAAGGCCGACAAAATTATATATAGATATCCATAACGATGGAATAGTCATACATGATTGCTTAGATCCCCATTCGAATAAAACCAAAGGTTATGATGAAGAGCAATATAGGTTATGGATCGTCTAATCTTTTACCAACAGTAATACTCTAACAAGGCGGTAAACACACATACACATCCATAACGATGGAATAGACACATGTGATTGCTCACATCCTCATTCGAGCAATACCAAAGGTTACAGATTAGGTATGGGAAACATATAATTGTTGTTAAATAAAAAGAATAAAACAAATAGATTAAGTCCAAAAAAATAAGGCACGGTGTTGCTAGTTACTTTCCCGACCATCCCCATGAAAAAGACACAAAATCATAGACATAAATATCTTGATCATAGATCAACAAAAACAACCTTAGTTGGCATTCCCGTAATGGTCAACTCCTAATCATCCATAATATACATACTATACAATATTAGTGGCGATATCTACCACTTTATACATGAAAATACATAGTTGGTTTATAATTGCTACCAAGTAGAAATAATATACAACATAACTTTACATCGTTGGTAACAACGAATAATCGATCGTTTAGATAATAATATCGGTTAAGCTTAGACGAACCGATTATCTCACAAACCTTACTTTTTTCTCTCTCTCAAACTTTTTTTTTGTATTTTTTTGTTTTTTCGAATTTTTTTCTTATTTTTTTTATTTTTTTTAAACATAAACCAAACTGAATAACAGTGTATTTTTCACCACTTTACGAACATGATAAATCTGAATAATTAATATCTGATCATACTAGTGAAAGTAGTAACTACACGAGCACTAAGATACACTACTTTCACTTTCCCAATTACGTTGTGTAATTTCCCGACCTAACCATGAATAGAAAATTTACACACGTACCCAATTGCATTATGCAATTTCTCGACCTTACGAGAGATAGAAAATATGCGCTGCAATAGGAAATACAATACTTTACACAAAATCAACTAGCAACGGATTAAGGACTAAATCTAATAGGGTAGGTTAAGGTGTAAAGGTGTAACGAAACAAAATATTTGGTGTAAGAAAAGAAAGAAATGGCTCGGCAGGTTTTTCTAGGGGTGTTGATGTGTTTCAAAAGCTTTAAATTTATAAGACTAAAAATACCGGATAATTATATGGAAACGCACGGGTAAAAGTATAACCCACGTATGTAGTATAATCTTTTTCGGTAGAACCAGGTCGTCCACAAGGATTAGAGTAGTGTTCAAATAACCATAAAGAAAATAGACTTTAACAATTTTGAAAATAACTTTAGTTTTACCAATGATAAAAAGTATGACTACTCGTATAGTTAAAAATAACTTATAAGTGTTGGAAATGATTTGACCTTGAATATGGGACTTTAATTTATAAAAATGATTTCTTGTCAGAAAACGTTTTCACAAACTAGCATGGTTAACTTAAGACTTATATTTAGTTTACTAGACCAAATGTGTCACTCAAATAATCCAGTTATTATTATATCAAAGCTAATTTTGTTTATCAATTTACGAAAGTAGATTTCTTGACACAAACATTAAAGACCATAGACAAATCTTTAAAACCACATAGATCATAACGGGTCTTTTGAGCTATACCGATATGATTATATAATCTAAGTTGATAAGCGAAAATAGATAAGATGAGATATAACAGGTTTGCAACATAAGCTTAAGATTAAAGCAATCAAGATCATACCAAACACTTATTCATTATCGTAACTTCACCTAGCAGTCATGAGAGATTTAGCCTCTCATGGCTAAGGAGTTCATAACAAAAGTACACATTTCATAAACCTCCATTATTTCAATAACTAGGTAAAAAAACCGTTTTCGTTCTTGATCGTTAGATCTTTTCCTTCAAAGAAAGAGGTGTTTCTTGGTGTTTTTGGTGAGAGGATGGAAGTATGTGTGTGTGGAATGGTTTGCAGAATGAGATGAATAGTGAGGAATGAGTGCCGTAAGGATGAAAATTTGTCCTCAATTTATAGGCAAGTTTGGGTACAAAGTGCGGCACACTTAGGAAAAAGTGCGGCGAACTTTGGGTGTTAATGCGATAGCATTTAATGGCTTTTACTGGAAGTGCGGCGCACTTACAAATAAGTGCGGCAGTTTTGAGGAGTTAATGCGATAGCATTTATTAGACTTTAATTCTTTAGAAATATGGGAGAAAAGGCGGCATACAATAATTATAAAGTGCGGTGTTTATTGGCTTATAGGAAGTACGATTCACAATAATAACAGTGTCTGCGGACTATCATAGAACTTTCTAGAAATATTTCTTTTCTTATATTCCGCCTCCCAAAGTGTATAGATACTTGCTCTGGCCTGTAGTGTCTTCAAGTGAACCTATAAGCAATTCAAGCTAATTAAGTACCAAAAGTTCACGAGAAATGATCAAATATACATAAATAACGCCATAGAAATATGTATAATTTGGGCGTTATCAAATCCCTCCACACTTAGCTTATTGCTTGCCCTCAAGCAATGGAAGCGAAAAAATAAAATCATTTGTCGTGACGTGGAGAAAATTTGGATTTTTATAAGAGTTTGCATATTAGATAACTTTTCAGGCATAGACATATAACATAGCACCTCACACAGGGATAGTGTTTGATTTTTAAATTCACTCAGCCACTCAGATAGGGTTAAATATGCTATTGTGAAGAACACTCAATTTGCACAGACATAATCTAGACAGCTACCATAGGCTTGTACTTAACACATAAACCTGACCGAAGGGCGGAACTTTAGTACTAGAGAGGATCCAATCTTCATGCGCCGAACATAAGCCTTTATTTCTTTGAACTACTATAACACACATATATAACTTTTTTTTACCAAATGGTAACTAAGGCTTGGCACAGAGCTTCTTCATTCAACCTTCAGATATTTCAGCAATATAGCATTTAAAAGGAGTGCTTGCAAGAACAAGGATTTGCGGGATACATTTCATGTGATAGGCTTCGGTCTAGTAAATGATGATTAAGCACAAGTTCTAGAGCTTCTAAATTACCGGCTCTCTCAAACATAATTATCAACCAATACCAATGTTCCAGAAAAGGCGACAAAGACCATACGTACACATCCGTAATGACAGAATAGACACATATGACTGCATTCAAACCTTAACTCGAACAAGCTAAAGGCATTAATTATCTTAGGTATCAAAAGTGGATACCTGAATATTCTAAAGGCTTAAAATTATCACAATTTAGTGGACTGGGGTGTGCTAGCTATAATGTCAATCCGGTTGGACTTGCCTTACTAAGAGCATTTTTTATTTTAATTTGAAAACGTATAAATAGAATTTTTCATAAAATATCAGTTGGAAAGTTTTTAACAGGGCAAACATAGAGGGATATGATTAATTTTTCCTATTTGGCTCCCCTCCACACTTAAGTTGAACATTGCCCTCAATGTGATAACTAATAATAGAGATAAAATAGGGAAAATTAAAAGAGAACGGTACTTCCCGGGGCATAGATAAGTGCATAGCTGTAGTAGAGCTATCTTGAGCATACTTCGTAATTTTTCATATCTTCAAGCTAAATTACCTGTATAAGAGTAAACATACAAAAGCACACAAAAAGAAAATATTTTTGTTGATTTTGTTTAGATAATAAATAAAAGATATTAGTAGAAGAATAGAGGAGGGACTCCTCCACACTTAAGTGAAGCACGGATTGTCTCCCGAGAAGCGCTTAATTTTTAAAAGAGTCGTTAGCTAGACTCGTACTTAGAGAGTCATTCTTTTGGGAAGAAAGGAGTAACTGCCTCCCTTGAGTTATTGTCTTCTTCATGATATAGTTTGAGTCGATGGCCATTGACTATGAACGTCTTTCCATCTTTTCCATAAAGTTCAACATATCCGGATGGATATTGATGTTTCACTACATAAGGTCCTAACCATCGAGATCTAAGCTTCGGTTGTTTAAATTTGTACTATTGGGATTCTAGATTTAATGAGACAAAATAAATAAAAGAATGAAACAAAAGGACTAAATCTAGCAGATTGGAATTCTACAAGCTGGTGGAGAATTATGGAAGATTTAGTCAAAGATTTACAAGATAAAGATAAGAAAGTATTTAAATTAGTTTAATTAGTTTCCTTATCATATTGATTTTCTTCCTTTGTAAGTCATGATCTCTCCCTATATAAAGAGATCATAGACATAGGTTTTAGACATAGCAGAGTCGACTGATGTGAGTCGAATAGTAAAAGGTGTGTGTGTGTACACCATAGTTAGATAGTTAGTTGGTGTAGCCCCAAGATTATGTTTGGGGAAAGAGGGAAACGTATGAATAATAAAACCTTGTTAAACATCATTGTTCTTATTGTTATTATTCCGCTGCATATTGTTAATCTTTGATGTTTATAATCCTAGATGAGATCTAACCCATCTCGAGCTTAAACGATCTTAGAGTCTATCAAATTATTTAGATTTCTCAATTGGTATCAGAGCCTCGTGGCTCTCAATCTAGGATACTACAACGTTTTGGTGATGAGTTTAGAAGAAAAGAAGGAAAGAAGATTGTATTAGCAGCTTGGAGTACAAGATGGCGTCAACAGCAGGTTTATTCTTTGTTATATTAATTAGTACTGCTCGTTTAAGGCAGTTAATACGGCTAGCGGGGTTGTTAATACTGCTCGTTGCTATTGTCAAGGAGAATGCAGTTTTGTGACAAAAAAGTGTAGCTAAAAGAGGCATCGTCTGCTGTTGTCAATAACAGTCGTTATTATGTTTATACTACTGCACTTCCTCGTTTCTACTGTTGTCAATAACGACACACAATGACAGTTTATTGTTAGTATTGTTGTCCTTGGTTAATACTGTTGGTTTGTGATTAGTACTGCTTCGTTTATAGTTAATGCTGCCATGATTATATTAGTACTGCCAGTTGAAACTTTGTACTGCTAGTAATGGGCTCAAAACGTTTATACTGCCAGTTAAAGGTTAGTATTGCTCGTTGAAAGTTTGTACTGCTAGTTTATTATTTGTACTGCTAGCTTTGATCGATATCGGATAACACATAGTTTTTGGATCTCTTACAACATACACAAAAGGAAGTTAATACTGTTGTGGTTATTAGTACTGCTAGGGTTAGTAGTTACTACTGTTGGACTTAAACCAAGATTTAATGGCTCGTATTTTAGATTATTCATTAGAATTAGTTATGAAGAGGAGTATTTATCACTTATTTGAAGTTGAAGTGGAATTATTTAGATGTGTGTTCCTATCATATCTTAAACGGCTTACAATGTTTGAAGATAACTTGTTCGTGCTTAGAAATGATGTGATGAAGACTTGACGAATCTAGCAAAGGTGTGTGATATAACTTATGGTGCTCAATGCTCACATTTGCTATCACTTTGATCATGTGTCTTATATAGATGAGGATTTTTGTCAAGAGGTTGCGATCTACTTATATTTCACAGATTTATTTATAAGTTTGGAGTCACGTGGATAGTACAAGATATAAGACAAAAGTTTGGGTTATTCTACTTCTACATCAAGTTTGTTATACTTAGTTTTCTTCATCAGTAATCATTATATAGAGCCTAAAGAATTTGAAGATTCAAGAGATGGTTAACATATGGGTTTCAGGGGAAGCTTATTGCTAAAATGTTTAACCATCAGGTTATGTTCATGCACCACTTGAAGTGAAAGGTTTCATTACTACTGCTAGTTTATGTTTCTACTACTCAGAATCATTTTTTGTATTACGCTTCATGGCAGGTATTTTGAGTATTGGAAGGCTGGATTAGTAGTTGTGGTATATGATTTGTAGCTGTTATGATGCATATCTACAGAAGACCCCTATTAGATGATTACAAAAAAGGGAAGAAGATTATAGGTTTATTGATTTGCAGCTTATTATGTGTGGTGGCATGTTCAAGGAGAT